>CAEFZY010028411.1:0-59848 GCA_903066815.1 Brachyrhaphis roseni
TCTCCTCTCCTCTCCTCTCCTCTCCTCTCCTCTCCTCCCCTCCCCTCCCCTCCCCTCCCCTCCCCTCCCCTCCCCTCGCACTCACGCTTCCCCCGCAGCCTCTCTCTGTTTTCTTGGACTGCAGCAGAAAAATCCGCTGCATCGCACAAGAACAGAAAGCAGAGATCTGGCTGCGATGTCTGCTCCCTCTGTGTCCGTGTAAGTGAGAAGGAAATCGGGGAACGGAGCTGCCGGACTCGTAGGGCTCCTGCGATGCTTCCTGGTTCCCCTGGAAATTGTAAGTGAAAAAACGCTTCATCCTTTTTTAAAATCATGATTATTATTAATTTCCGCATCTATGAACTCATCTCCGTCCGTATGTTTCTTATCCATAAACACATCCATCTGCATGTAGCCTCTCATAATTTGAAGCTAACTTGGAATTTGAACGCGGCTGTAAAATTAGGAGGTATCGTGGTTTGGGGTGATTGACGGGAAAGTTGGTTAGAACTTTTCTCGCGAATGTTTGCTTGTGCTTTCGTGTTTTTTTTTTTAATTATTTGCCACGCATTTCATCTGTCGGCTATCGAACCCTTCAAAGTTTCGACGAATATGCTGCTCAAGGGGGTTCCTTTCATTTTCGGTGTTGAATCGGGGGAATAAATAAATAAGTAACGCCGAACCGGTCCACGTACAGTAGTCACCGCAGGAGATCAGCTCCCATAGTTCCGTATGGTCGCAGTGTGGCGTCCTCGGCGGATTGATTCCCAGGGAAGCAGGACAGCAAACCCCCGGAAATCTAATTATGGGACGCGCGCGACTCCCGCCGCGGTGATTGATGCTCCCTCTTGTAAGTGATGTGTTCCGCTCGCGCCCCGCGGCGCCGCAGTGGAAACGCTGGAAGTGGAACAAAAGAGGGTTGGAGTGGGGGTGGGAGGAGGAAAGTGACAGATGAGTTCAGCATTAAGACTCCACCAAACTTCTCTGTCAGCTGACCAGGTGTGTGTTTCCAGGTAGGTGTTTGTTGTTGTTGTTAACCATTTGAACAGGTGTTTGTTTGTCCTTTAATGAATTTTATGTTTGCTCTAGGAGAGCAGTATTAGTTTGTGTTGTGGCAGTTTAATATTGGAGGAAAACACAAGGGTGTAACTTTGGTGGGGAGGAGGAGAGAGGGCTGATGTACCCACAGTTACTTTAAGACCTTTTCTTTTTTTTAGTGCTAAGAATAATGCATGTGAAAGCCATACAGCCTTGTTCAATAAATTAGGATATACGTCCTGATCAGGCTTGTCAGATTAATAGCACCTTTCGAAAATAATCTTTTAGGAGGTATTAAACATACTACGAAATATAAATATGTTAAGACATCTAATTAATCTAATTAATCTATATAATGTCTTTCACTTGGTGATAGAATTACTAACAAAGGAATTTCTCAGTCATATTCTAATTTATGGAATGAATTAGAATATTCATTGCTGAGTATATTTGCTTTAATATAGCAAATAATAAAGACGCGAAAACCTTTTTTGGGTCTGGTTGGGGCATTTGGTGAGCAGAGTGACCATCGATGTTACTGGATTCAATAAAATGTGTCTTAAAGCTGAGATGCTGATGTTTGGGTGTGTAAAATATATATTCTCTCTGCATGTACATCTGTAAATAGTTTGGTTTCTGTCTGTTCTGTAAAGATACAAGAGAGAACAAAGTGAATTTCTCTGTTACATTGACTAATAATTTAATTTTACTTATTTGTCGCTGTAGGAGCCATGGTTTAAAATTTAACAAACTTTGGCTCTTTATGCTTTATGAAATATTTCACCCTATTTGATGATTGATCTGAATATTGCCACGTTCAATCATGCAATTAGTCCAGGGAAAAATTTAGAAAAATGGGTTGTATTATTTTTCCCAGTCTGTCAGCCTAAGTCACATGCAGACACATTGCCATGGCAACCAATAACAACAAACCACAAAACATTTCCCACACAAAAAAATAAAAACACCAAAGTGATCGCCTGAACACTCACGGTGGTTGATTAGCTACTTAAACACACTCCTGATTATCTGTCAGAAAATGTGTGTAGTTCACCTTACTTTGTATTAATTGAACCAAAATACTCTGAACTGCATAGCGAGGGTACATGTTGATAAAAGTTAAGCTAGCATAGCTAACCTACTCTCCACTTTCTTTTACATTTTTAATTAAAGCTTTTTGCTAACCTGTTCCTGACTCGATGCAAAGCAACAGCGCAGTGAGTCACGCGATGTCCAATCCTGAACTAGATCACTGAGCGGACTTGCCGTTTACGTACATTTTTTCGCATTATAACGTCAGACTTTGTTGTGTCTTACTGGGATTTTATGGAACAGACCGCCAAAATATTGTGCATAATTGTGAAGTTTACAAGTAAAACCTGAAAATTTTGCGTTTGTAGTCAACACTCAACCATCAAATGAAGAACACTTCTAGGATTAAAGGATTAATAAAGGTCTAGAGAAGTTCATCTATACGTTTATCTTTAGTTATTTCAACAAATATGCTCAAAACTTTGTCAATTTTTCACTAAAGTCGAAAAAAAGCAACACGATTTCGCAATTGCGGCATTTTCATTAAATAAGAAAAGCAATTAGAAACATGTGAACACGTTTGTTCACGCACTAAGTCATCAAAACACATCATCCTCCTACTGCTTCCTGCTGCTTTCTTCTTTGTGGTTTTGCGCCAGTGGCAACATCCAGTTGTTGATCATGTGACTTGTGTGACGTGAAAAACATCTTTCCCTTGCAGTTTTGCAAAGTAAACCAAATTCAATACACTTTATCCTTTCAGCAAAAAAGTTTTTTTCAAAAAACATGTTTCTCCAAATTGCTGTGTTTTCCGTTAAGTAAATGTATTTTCAAATTTTCAATGTGCGCAATTATATGGTCAATGGAAAATCAGCTAGTGTCTCCACATCAACCAGACATCTGCAAGTGATCCATCCCAACTAAAACCAGGAAGATAGAGTATAGAGTATCTCATCCCAGTTATAAAGTCCTTCCTCTGGCTTCCTGTAGCTCAGAGAAGAGACTATAAAATACTTCTACTAGTTAATAAATCACTAAACGATTTAGCACAGTAATCCATTAAAGACCTGCTATTGTATCAGTCTTCCAGACCTCTCAAGTCTTCTGGTTCTCCAAGATACCTGAAATATACTGCTTTCTCTCTCAGATAGGATTAATTTTTACAAATCTTTTGAAGTACTCCCACAGATTACCAACTGGATTTAGGTCTGCACTAAAAAAAATAATTGATTGATCTTAACAATGCCGTTTGTTACGTGCCACTTCCACTTCAGAATTATGCACTGCTTCATGTTGGCCTGAAATCACTGCTGATGTTCCGTTTTTGCCTTTTGAATGAATGGATGTGCAATTTAAGCAACATGGTTGTGTGTTAGTTTTATGTGCATTCATCCTCATTTTCCTCACAACAGTAGAAATATCATAGTTCACTTGAAATAAGGCAAAACTAACTTGCATGTTACTTTTCACCGAGATATAGGATTTTGTTTTAAGGCAATAATTATCAAATATTAGAAGGAAGATTTTTTTCTTTTTTTTTACATGGGAAAACCATCTTGTTTTCTAACTTGTTTTGAGAAGTTTTTTTTGTTTGCAGCGTTTAAGACACAGAAAGAGATTTTGGTTATAAAATAAGATTTTTTTCTCTGCTTTTTATCACTAGGAGACAAAAGAAAATCTCGATTTTCTAAATCATGATTAAATGAAACTATTATTGTAACTCAGAGCAACAGAAGTACATGCAAAACCTGCAAAGTTTGAGTCAAGAGAAAAAAAAATGTAGTGAAACATTCACACAGAAACCCCAGAGCAGCTGGACAATCTCCTGCAGTGTGTAAACCCTCACAGCCATTATGACATACATGCAATCAAGCAGATCACCGTGTCTGTGTGTGTGTGGGGGTTTGTGTGTGTGTGTGTGTGTCAGCATAAACAGGGGAGATCCCGCACTAAGCCATAGGTTGTTTAGCAGCTCCCTCTGCGTCAGAGCAGCTGTTAATATATGAAATCGTGCGCTGCTGCCCTTCATTTGTACTCAGTGGATCTCTGGACCTGGAAGGCATGAAGCCCGTGGTTAACGTAGTGTGCATTCATCGCTTTTAATCTAAACCACCGCGCCACTGGCACTCTGCTTCTCTTAAGGATGGTTGAGTGTCAGATGCTCAGGGAGATTTCCAACACGATAAACGTACAGAGTGCTTCGAAACCTGAAAATGCTCAACTCACGTTGTTTAGAGTGTTGACTTCATCTAAGGAATCAACCTGCGTTCGCATCAGATTTTCTGAGGTGTATTTTAATCAGTAGTTTACTTCAACATCCAGAGAGAACAACTCATTTTGCTAAGAGTGTAGCAAAATGAGGGTATTGTATTAAATAATTTAGTTGTAATGTTGGTTCCACGTACTTTGTGTCTTTATTTTGTCAATATGTTTTGCTTTTTCATGTGCAGAAGTGTTTTTGAAAACCCACACTGATTTTTTTTTTACCTTCATCAACCGTAATTTTATTATTTTCTTCTCTAACTAATGGGCAGCCTCTCTACCCATGTGTTATGTTGTTTGTTTTTGTCCTTTCGTGTTGTTTGGATGGGCTATACTGAAAAAAATTTCGTTGTGGCAGTTTTTCATATCCACTGTATTTTACAGTGCATGAAGAAGATTGACCACATTGAATGAGATTAGTCAAATTAATAATAAAAAAATGCAAATGCCTGCTACATGTTCACCAAGCTGGATTCTATATGTAGATTTTTCACTCTGCTGTTCGTACGCGTATTTTCAAAATCATCTTCACCTGTTAATGTCAAGAAAGTGATAATTATCTCTCTCATTCCTAACATAAGGATTTGCTCTTACAGACAGTCGTAAACTCATTCTTTATAAAAAAAAAAAGTCTTACTATTGTGTCATTTTAGAGCAAACTCTGCAGAGCTGGTTGTGTAGCTTTATTCACACGATGTGCATGAGTAGATGTTCACCGCAGCCATCTGGGAAGACCCGACCCGAGAACGCCTGCGGGTCTCTGTACATGCAACTGCACTTACATATTTTCATCTAGTGTAGCCAAAGCATATGGAGGATTTCATCTGGGTTAAAATTACATATTTAAAATCACTAGTTTCTTTTGATTGAGATGTTTTTGTTTGCTTAAACCAGAGAAAAGGAAGAATGTAATACAGATTTCAGGAGGATAAAAGATTAATCGGTTGTCCAATTAACTGGTTGATCTTTGCTCAATAATTGGCATCTGAAACACAGAAATATACTAATATCATCAAAATGTTGGTGCAACTTCAGAGAGCGCATTGCTCCTATGGTGAAAATAATTATGCTGAGAGACCAAGCATGGTGGTGGCAGTGTCATGGTGTGGACATATTCAATAAATGAGAATATCATTGAAAAGCCCATTTATTTTATGATCTTTATCACTAAGTGAAATCCATCATCTAGATTAACTACACACAGATTGATGTCTGAAAGCCTTTGTTTCTGTTCATTATTTTAATTTTAAAATAAGTGTATTACATCAGACCAGTAAAAAAAATATTTTTAAAAACAGAAATGTGCTTTTACTGAAAAGTTTTATACCAGCTTTATGGTTATGATTTTATAAAGATACTTAGACTCTGGAAAATGAGACTCATTGGTATGTAATTTATTGATTATGACTATTATTGAACATGGCTGGAGTGAAGAGGCAGAACGACTTCCTTTAAAATGTTCAACTTTTCAACCAACACAATTAGGTATTCTTTTGGGCCCACTGACTTTAAAGCAACAGTGTGTAACTTTGATAAGGAACAATATTTTTCACATATTTTTGTTAAAATTACTATGTTGTGACAGTAAAGAATTAATCTGTGAAAAAACGGAGCTACTTTCCTGTCGTTAAATTTACAGAAGTGCACCGCTTAGTCAGAAACAACCAATCAGAGCCAGGAGGAAGGCCTGTCAATCTCTCTTGCTTTCTGCTATGCTACCGCTAGTTCTGCACAGTTTAGCCTGCCAAGGATGCTAAGGGCAGTTAGCAGGATGGCTAAAAAATAGGTTTCCTGGAACGGTAATTTGTTTCTCCACCACTAGCCATTAGCACATTGAGCACTGTGTACACAAAGTTGACTGACAGCGCTAAGACCCTCCTCCTGCCTCTGATTGGTCGTTTTTGACCCGCAGTGTTGCATTTCTTAAGATGGGAGGGGAAATTAATTTTTTTTTTTTTTTTTCACAGATCATCTCTCATATTGTACGGTCATGACATAGTGGCAGTTTGAACAAATTGGTAAAAAAAATATATTTTAGCAAAAGTCACATACTGCAGTTTTAAGTGCTGAATAATTGGCAATTAAGCTTTTTAAGCACAAAATTGATTTTTATATACTCATGGGCCAAAGTAAAAAGAAAAAAAGTGGATTCACAAATCAAACATTGGCTGCTCGATAATCTAGATTTCAGAATGACGAACCCAAATCGATGCGTCTCCAGTCCCGGAACATGTACCAGGCGACTCTGTGAGTGTATAAATGGCTGCATCTGCTGCATTTCTCTGTGTTATGGAAGTGATTTATGAACGCATATCAAGATAGTGTCAGCAGGCCACGACTGCACGACTACTGGAAAATCGTTTCTCCGCAGCGTATAGACTGCTGATTCAAGAGAGTTCTGCTGATTGCTAAAATCCTATCAGGGGAGGGTTATTATAAGGTTAGCATTCGCTTATAATAACCTCAATCACAACAACACGATGGGTTGTAAAGGGAATTGCCATCACAATGAAGTGAAGTGGCCATAAACAATATTAGCTTGACTTTTTATGGGAAAAGACCAAGGAGTTGGGACAGAATGGGGTTGCTTATCACGGGAAAGTGCTGCTTACGTTGGTATACAAAAATGAATAAATAATAAAAAATAAATAATAAATTGGACACTTGCTCTGCACTTGCAGCTGTATCTCAAAATGCAGTGAAAGACTTGAAAATGTCATCATTAGCAGGCATTTCCATAAGAAGAAGAAGAACGTCTAGCCGATCGTGAATAGTGAAATGTCAAGAGAAGAGGCAAATCTTTCATATTCTGAGCCTCTATCAAGACTCACACTTTGAAACTCTTGGCACAGTTGGATAAGAATGTCAAAAGACGAGCAAAGGGGAGGAAAAAAAAAACTGTGAGAAAGAAGAGAGACTGCGAGACTGACAGTCGCAGAGAAGGGATAGGATGGGGGGATTATACACAGACCTGGCTGCCTGTTATACACCATTATGCATTTTCGCTACATCATTAAAAGTTCTCTTAGAACTGCAGAGCAGCAAGTTGATTTCGTATTTTCCTTGTGGCCATATGCCGCAGAAACTCGCAAAGCATATCGTGATGCACATCTCGGAGACAATCGTTTGGTTAGAGATGTGAAGCATTCAGGTAGAAGAACTGCGCTGGTCGTTATGAGTTTGCATAAGATTGCAGAAAGGAGAATATTTATGTGACTTCTGTACAAAATAATAAAAAAAATTCAATCATCCCTCTTACAGGATGTTTATTTTACTTTACATTAAAAAAAAAAGTACAGAAAAATAAACAGAACTGAGGGAAAATGACCAAATTTAATTATATAATCGGCATTGAAATAAAACTTTAGTTGACAGACTGTTCGCCTCCATTTGCAGATACAATTCTTAAATCACACATGATGAAACTACAGAAACGCCTCTGATTTTTGTCACCTCTTTGCAGGCTGGTGTGTGTTAAACCTGAGTCCATCCTTCAAATACATGCCGTTTTGCACAAAACAGTGTTTATTTTCGCAAGATTTGCTTGTCATCTCGAGAAAACCATCGAGAAAAATGTTTAAAACGTCCACTGTGGGCTTCCGTAGTTTTCTGGCTCTTGCTCTTACATACTGGTTGTGATTCAGCAGCGCAAAATGTGACCACATGTAACTTTGTTCCTGGTCTGAAGATTTTGATTTGGCCTATATGTAATACAGTGTTTGGATGTGCATGTATTAGAGGAAAATACAGTTATTGTTGTTGCTAACACAAGTTAGCATAACAGGTAGCAAATCCCATTGGATTCCTGATCGGTGTAGAACTCCATGTAGTCGGGTGTGATTAATTTTCCTGATGCTGTACAAGTTCAGACTTCTGGGTAAATGGAGTGTCACTTTATACTGAAGATGAATCATCGGTTTCCAACAGCGACAGAGTTGATGTTGATGTCGAGTTTATTGCCGGTCCCATGACAAATAAAAAGAAAAGCACATTTACCCAGCAGCTGATGATAAAGGACTGTAACTCGGATAGAAGAGCAGTGAATATTTCCAATCTTAGTATACACGTTTTCAGGAAATTAGAATATTATTGTTAAAAATTCATTAATTTTAGCAACTCACCTCACTAAGAAGCATAAAAATAAATTACAAACAGACTCATTTTACTGTATTGAAGCGTTTATTTCTGTTAATTGTGGCAATTTTTCATCACAATTAAAGCTAATGAAAACATGACATGAAAGGTCACAACAAAAACCAATAGAAAGACCTTTATGAATATAGAAATGTGGGCTTGTTGAGAAGTTTGCTTAATACCTGCTGAAAGGTCATTTCCAATAAAAAATAAGTCTTTCTTTTTTATAATGGGAGTGGAGGTTGCCATAGAGTGAAAACATCTTGGCACAATGACTTGGCCAGAAAAAAGTGTCAACTCTAAACAGTCTTTTCCACAAACAGAAAACACACTTTAAGTTCTCATCCTTGGACAGTGTTACTGACACAAATGAAAAAGTAACAAACAACGTAGACCTAATTACTCATGTACACCAATAAAACCTTGCTAAACGTCTCCCGTCTCGCTTTCCACTCAAAGTCATTTGCTTACCTTGATACACGCGTATAAAAAGTACATTTAAAACCGCTGTTGTCTAAAACCTGCTGAGCACTGAGAGTTCTCTCTTTGGCTTCACGCACAGATGCATTCACAGCCTCAAGCGGTTTGTGTCCCATCATCTGGCGACACACAAAGTTAGTTAGGACACTTTTCATTTGGCTGCTGCATTGCGCCACGCCATCTCGGGGCAGCTTTATGCCGAGCCCCTGGCGCTTGGATGTTCAATGACAGATCCCAGACGATGTCTTATCTAATCCTGCTGAGCAACAAAGGTGACCAGAAACGCCATTTATCAACCTGCCAAGCCCCAACTGGAAGCTAAACCCACGCTTAGCTCCTGTTAAAGACTTGAGATTCTTCTGGAAACATTGAATTGATTCTGAAGGATTCAGCATTTGGTAAAATACTAATCCATTTTTTTTTTGCCTTCCATCAATAATAAAGTAATGCTGATGTTCCAGATTGCATTACGAGGACCTAATGCTTGATTATTTTCTTCCAACAGCAGTGTTTCACCGTGGGATCTAGGAGACACACTGATGTGTCGACTTGGCAGGTTTTCTAAGAGGCCATGCCACTGTCATGGTACAGAAAACCTTGAGGAAAACCACTCTTACAGACTGACATGCATTTCCAGCTGCGACATAATCCAGAACAGAATTTTACAGATTGGCATACTTCTGATAATTTCATAATTATATTAGGTATGGCTTAAAAGAAGTTCTCATATATGCCAACTTGGCAACCTGCAAGGCAGAACATACATATTTTGTTTTGGTCTTCACTTTAGATCATGCTAAGAATTTTCTTAACTGCAATTGGTCTGATGAAAAATTAGTCATAAACCATAGTTTAAGTCTTCATTTATAGCTTGATGCTTTAATGAGTCTGTCTTAGTTTTTTGATACCTTTGCATTTTTCTACAAAAGGCACAGAAAAGTTAGTAATAAAGATAAAAGTTTCTTTACTACGGTTGTTCCCCAGGCAAATATTTTCTTGAACAGATGTAGAAAAGATTCTATCCAAACAACTTGAATGGTTTCCTTTAGTGCACTATGAGCCTGGCGGGCTGCCAGGCTGAAGCTTGAACTACAGGAGGCGACATCACTCTTTCAATGTAACTTGCTCAATGAGGTGACAATCATCCTCCAGTCAGCCAAGCGACCAGCGGATTTCGTGCATGTGAAGTTTTGGGCTTTCACACGTAGACTTGTACAGCGACGTGACGCAAGAAAATTGAAAAAATGTTGAACTTGTGTTGCTGCCGCCACAATCGTTTATTGGGTTTCAACCTGGGTGGCTACAACTGTAACCTGTCGTGTCATGTGTCAAGCTCATTAAAGTTGATGCACTAAACTAGGCAAGAGCAATCACAACATCTGTTCCCTGGGATGGCCCATTGTCTCGCAACTTTTAGGGGGAAGCCCTGAACATGAAACTCAAACTTGAAAAATAAAAAGTAAGAAAGGTGCCTCTTTGAATGTTTTCATCCCGTCCAAATGTAGACACTTCATTTAGAGAGTGAGTTTGATGCAGATCATCATGTGAAGAATGCCAACGTTGGACAATTTTTGGATCTGGTTAGATAGAGCTGAAATTTCTCTGCTGATGCTCGTCCCTCACTTTAAGACGTCTAATCCCAAAGTGATAGTTCATTACAGTCTGTGATTAGACCCTCTCCCATCACGCCATCAGCAAACTAATAACGTGTGAACGGAGCTCATCAGCGATCTGAGCACAAAGTGCAGCTTATGAGTAATTTTCTGAGTGCCGCAGTCCTGGAGACGTTCCAGACGTACTTCCAACACACGAGGTGTAATTAGATCGAATTCAGTTCTTGGGCCGCGAGTTTTACCGACATGAAAAAAACTTATCATTACTCACAGAGGTGCCTAGCTTATTGGCTGTCAGTCACATTTTTGTTTGAAATTGCTTCTCATTTTGATTTGATTCTAATTGTAATATGACACTGTTACAACTTGTGTAATTTTTTTTGACTCTGTAATTCAAAACCTGCCTGGATTCACATTATTTAACCACCATGCATTTGTATACTGAATTATAAAAATGTCAACGTAAGACCTTACAATGCTGCCAATGAATGTGATGTTAAACTTTCTTGAGCCTTGTTCTTCTTGAACTGCATTTGTATTAATCTTATTTGAATTTTGTCTAGGAAAATTACTAATATACCATCCATCCATTCATCCCCACTTGATAATACAAGGTGCTCACAGAAGAACACAAAGATACACACAAGCAGACGACCATATTTTCACACACTCAGACACAAGGCAAATTAGAAAGATGAATTAAGCTAAAAATATGCAGATCTTAGAGTATTTTTTTAATGATTTGTAACCCTGTACCTACTGCCAAGCATGGTGAAGGCTGCTTCATATAAGGATCTGTTTTTGCTAGTTCATTGCACAAAATTGGTGAAATAATAAACATGGAGGAGTATGTCCAAATTCTTCAGCTTTGGATCAGCACTCCAAATGTTAAACGACAAGATCTGGGTATTTCATACCATTACCACACAATTACCATTACTATTACCATACCATACCAGACCAATAACCATATCATACGGTACATTACCGTAATTCCTAACTCTACCCATTGAAAATGCATGGACTTTCCTTAAAAGTTCATTAAAGGAAATTAAATCCACCCATTTAAATGGGCTCTTCTGCTCTTATGAACAGAAGTGTGAAATATTAATTTCCAATCCATAAAGTTGTTCTCAACACAACCTAAAAAATATATTGTCAATGTATTTTTTTTTTATTTTCACCAAAAAGTCAATGACTCCACACATTGTGTTCTCAGTGACTCATTTCCTTTGCTTTTTTTTTTTTCCGTCTCAGTACAATATGAATTGCTGTTAGACGGCTCTTTCTATAGATTTCGATTTAAGGTTTGGCTTTCTGAGTATAAAAATGCCCCTGCAGCTATTATAAGAAAGAAAGTCTGCAGTTACTGATTATAGAAACACTCTAGTCAACCTAAAATGTTTGTTTCTTTCTTTCTCTCCCCACAGATTCCCCCTGCTGAGTTCTGACCAGACAGAATTCGGATAGGGTCTCCGTCTGAACTCTGTCTGGTAACTCCCATCCAATGGAAGCAGACATGATTGCTTAACCATTAGTTACCTGGCTGCTGGTTACTTTCTCAAAGCTTATACAGCATCTCACCCTATCTTGAGATAAATCAACAGTAATAAGTAAAGAGGTACTTTAAATTTACATTTAGTGCCAACTCTCCTTGTGCCAAAATGGATGAAGCACCTAACAACAGGACTTCCTTGGTCAAAGGTGCCAAGGACATCGCAAAGGAAGCCAAGAGACATGCTTCCAAAAATTTCAACAAAGCCGTTGATCGTGCATCTGACGAATACTCTGCCCAACGCAGCTACAACCGCTTCCAAAATGAGGATGAAGACAACTACAATGCATACAATCAGCCGGACGGCCAATACGGTGACAACGCAGCCAACGACGAGGACGGGGCGTCCAGTGACGCCACCGAGGGCCACGACGACGAAGATGAGATCTACGAAGGAGAGTACCAAGGCGTGCCGGCCTCCAACAACGAAAAGCCCCGAGACGGCCAGGTGGCTCTGGGCCTAAAGAGCCTCAAGAGCCAAAAGGAGCTGGAAAACGAGAGGCAGGCCGACGAGGAGGAGCTGGCTCAGCAGTACGAGCTGATCATGCAAGAGTGTGGCCACGGGAGGTTCCAGTGGCAGCTTTTCTTCGTGCTCGGACTGGCGCTCATGTCTGACGGCGTGGAGGTGTTTGTGGTGGGGTTCGTCCTGCCCAGCGCTGAGACAGACATGTGCGTCCCCAACTCTGGGGCGGGATGGCTCGGTAAGTGGTCTTATGTGTGAAACCACTGCAAGCCATTCTTCTTTATGTTACTCAGTGGGATTTTAAACATCCAGTGTTTTGTAAAATTGACTTTTACATAATGCTATAATATTATGCATAACTGGAGTGAAGTCCTTTAATCTCCCATGGCAACCATTCAGTTGTGCAAAACACTTGGGTAAAATCCACACGACTCTAGAAGGACTTGACACTTTTAACACAAGTCTTGAATTTTTTTGTGACAATATCCCTTTAAATCATGATGTGGCTCTTGGATTTCTGTTTTACAATACTACTACATAGTGACACATGGATAACTAATCACTACTCATTGGTGATGTCACATTCAACATATTCTAGAGATAACATAAGTGCAATAACAAGGCATTTTATTAACAATTTGTGCTTTTCTGCTGCACAGACACTGATTTCTAAATGATTTTCCTCTGAAACGTTTCTGAAACCTGCCAAATGTTGTGAAAAGCTGCCCAAATTTTAACAACCTGCCCCAAACAGTCTTTTTTCCAACCAAGCACTTTTAAAAGTCAGTGTTGCTGATATGGCGACACTGACTTTAGCCCTCTAAGAAAAACACGGAAAACGCTAGACTTAACCCTCTGGAGTCTATAGACTCCAGAGGTCATGTAAAAAAGACTCGTATACGCGTCCATAGACTCCAGAGGGTTTGTCAGAAAGAACAGAAACAAAGATCACAACTTCAGGAATAATGTTTTGTTTTATACAGGTGACATCAAAAATTGACACATAAGTCTATAATTTGAATAATGTAGCCATAGAGTTGTCATGGCACCAGGTGTTTGGATACATGAGTAGGAGGTGTCATCACTCTGAACGTGTGCCGCTTGTCTTCCCATTTTCTCACTGATATCAAAAATAGCTTCAAGCACAATATTTTTTTTCCTTCAGTTTACACTAATTTTGGAGTCTTTAACAGACAACAAGACAAAAAGTACCATTTCTGCCGGCACAGCGTTACAATTTTGAGGTTGCTCTGACCGAAGACGGAGGCGAACACTCCCCTTTCAAGAGCGGGACGGTTTGCAGTTCACCCGGACTGATCCTGTATTGTGACTCATCTCTCAGTGGGAGCCAGGAGGGAAAGAATAGAAAGAATGAGTCATTTTACCAGCTGGCTTACACACAGCATAAATAATGGATGTGCGTACACGCTCACTTGTGAAGGATAAAACGTACACAATGGACTCAATTGGCGCTTTTATCACCGATGCTCTGAGAAGGTCAGCGACTCGAGAAGCGGTTGATAAGAGCGTCTTCTGTCTGAAAGGAGTAAACAGTAGAACTGATGGATTACAGGGAAAGTCAGAGTTCATCCTGCAGGAATGTTAGCTTATAGTCAATGTTTAGCTAATGTATAATATTAGCTTACAGTTCATCACAGGAAGCATTTTTAAACAATTAGTTGTTCTTGTTATATCTCAGTCCTTTCACACATCCTGAGGAATTGACGTCGAATTAGTCAATCTTTTTTTCGTCAGATCTAAGGATTTTTGATATTTGTGCTGTAAAGTTGGCAGTTGTCTTTTTTTTTTTCCACTATAAAGATAATAGCATCAGGTCTAATAGTTCAGATCTAACTATTTCTTCCAACAATTTTTCCATTTATGGATTCAAACTTCATTTACATAATTCTAACTGAGCTTTACTGTTGTTTAGTGTGCTACAAATGCTGCTAAAATGCCACTGGATTCCTCTTCAGAGGTTTGTGTTTAGACACTTTTTTATGTGAGTTCTTTTATGTGAGGCAAAATATTAGATCATAACTTTTGTGGCCTAAGCTTGGTGTGGTGTAGCAATCTTGTCCAATTCTGGTTTTTTTTCTTTCTTTTTAAAGAACTATAAAGAAGGACAAAAACTTTTTTTTTTTTAAAAAAAGTATTAATTTGTCAAAGGCATGCCTTTGTTACACTGCAAATCCTCCAGGTTATGGGACAGAGGTGACTATAAACAAAGTAAACAAAATTAATCGAAACATTTCTAATTTTTATGTTTAAAACTCTAACATAGCTTATTAAATGTGTTGTTTAATGTGTGCTCATGATTTTATAATTATTCATGAAATCTAGTTGCTTTGCAGAGTAAATAAATTAAAGAGAAAAAAATTATCTAAAGCATTTTTTTTGTCCCGTGTAAACATTCATCTTGAATTATTGTAAGGGATTATGAGCATTCATTCCTAATCGTTTTAAGATATGAATAAAATGCCTCTTCCTCATATTATAATCTGAGTTGAGATACCATCAGATATCAGATTGTCATCTTCTTCTTCTTCCCTTGTTTCCCCCCTCACAGTATAATCCATTTAATGCTTTCTCAGAGCTTCTCCGTCTCTCACAGCCATGCTGGTGATCTGACGATACGGGCTCGGGTTAATCTCTGCAGCATTGTGCTTTACTGCAGTTTAGCCATGGTAGACTGGCTCACATACCTCCCTGGAGAAAAAGGGGAGGGAGAGGGAGAGTGCTGCTTTCACTCATCCCTCTCTCCCCTCTTTTTATTTGGTGCTCCACGACATATGGCTCGGATGTGGGTGTTTTCCTGCATCGCTATAGTGTGAACCAAGAGGAAGAGCCAACTTTTCTTTTTTTCTTTTTTACAGAACTGTACATGTAATATGGTATTGATTTAAGTGTGCTCTTAACCATAATAGAATATAATAATTTATCTCTGCCTGCGCACAGCAAAAAAAATTATTCGGGGTGCACCAATATGAACCTTCGGGCCAGTATCAACAACCTAAACGATATTTATTAACAGCTATGAAAATATGTTGCATGTTTACGTCCGCTGGAATTGCTTCCCCCACTTTTATTCTCTATTCTCAATAATTATTACATTTGTTTAGCATGAATCCCGCCTCACACCTTTTGATTTCAGTTGGCCACGCTGCGCTAGCTTGAGCAGCAATTTGACTGGCGGCCAGTCAGAAAGATAAAACAATAATGTTCGATGAAATCAGAATTTTTCAATACTGACTGAAAAAGAGATTAGATTTTTAAAAAATGTATGTGTTGGATTAACTCTTTATATTTTTGCATCTTTTCTTCAGGTTTTCCGAGACCGCCCTCCCGCGCCCTCTGGTGGCGCCTCTGCTTAGGAAATTCGTCTCTAGCTCACTTTTTAAGTAAACCTGGATAAAAGTTACCCAACAATCTGAAACCATAATCAATGCATTGCATATGTGTGGATTAGCGCTGCTGTACATGCTATCAATAGTCGAACAGCGCGTTTATAGAACTTATAGGGAGAGAAAACAGTAACTAAACCCCAATGAGGGGAAAAACAAATCAGCAGGTGTTAAAGTAATTAATATCTGAGGACTGTGATTTGCTCCTGAGGGGTTTCTCCTCTCTCTCTTACCGCCACTCCTCGTCTGTCTCACCGCCTGCATCAGGCCACCCATCAGTCACACGTGGTCCTCTGGGGTTCCCCTCAGCGCTCGCTTAATGTCTCAAGCGTTCCAGCTGAGGAAGTAAGCGCTCAACTCGCCTGTGACGCAGGCCGTCTGCTTTTTCTGTGTGTCTGTCTGTCTGCCCGCGCTCTCCTCTCATCCATGCCAGGATGCTGCGTGGCTGCGAGGAGAGAAAAACAGAGCAGAAGCTGAGGCGTCGGGAGAGACTCGCGCTTACACATAAGAGCTAATTAAAGTGGAAAACAGCAGCACACAGGGAGACCACTGAAGTCAGCTTAAGAGCCGGCAAAAGCAAAACAGAGCAGTTTAGTGTTAATAAAGTTAACAAATGCACCCCTCCTCTTGCTTTGTGAAAATATTATCACCATCTTTACTCTTTTTACTTGCATAGTAATGCTTTCATGAAGTCCTATGTGGAAACAAAACGGCGTCTTTTCGTCTTATTTCTGCTGTTCGTACTCTGCTCCGTCTCTCTGGCCTCAGTTAGACTTTTAAAGGGGCAGTGTTATGAGTTTTCCATGCGCAATGAAGTAACTATGATAACTTCACTTGTTGTATATTAAATATGATTTAAAAGAAATTTCACTTTGTAATTTAACGTGTTGAAATTGAGCCTCTATCTCTTTAAGAAACTCCAGCTCTTTTTGAAACTACGCCTTCATGAAGTCGTCACAACCCTCTGTTAACCCTTTAACTGCATTTTTACCAGCATTTCACTGAGAAGTAGCTCCTATACTTAGCTCAGCAGATGCGCAGTTCCACCAGGTGTCTGCTAATTGCTGCTGGCTAGTCTGAAGGAGCCGAGTGGAGGAGTGGAAGGGAAAGGCTGCTCTGTGAGGGAGAAGCTTGTAATCTCCAGCTCTGAGGAGGAACTTCATCCTCGAAGGCGGGACTAGGTCCAACCAGGCGTCTTGCACAGCTGAATGGTTGCCATGGGAGATTAAAAGATGTCTCAAACATGCCTGAAAGAATCAAAGCAGCACTCCATGTGTGTTTTTGATGAGGAAGTAATATTGTAGCAAGATGTAAAGCTCAAAAAGCTGATTTTACTTAAAACTGTCCCTTTAAAGTGCTGAGGTCACCTGTTTTAATCTACGTGATTTACTTAAATTCTACATTTATGAACAGACTATTGGTTATCCAGATTATCTGGAAAGGTTAACTGCTTTATAGATGTGATGGACTTTATAAAACAGACATGGTAAAAGAGTTTGCCTAACTGCGACAAACACGTGATACTGCCACCGCTATGCTCTGGTGCTTTAAACTGACCCTCGCAAATCTACATAAAAGCTTTCGAGGTCTGACCCCAGTTTGAACCCTAACAGGAAATCACAAATCCAATCTCAGAAGCCTTTTATGCTGCGCCTCAGATGCCCCATCACTATAACCACCCTGCCGTCCTCCCCTCCCCCACACACCCATCCTCCCCCCTTCATTACACGTACAAACGCAGCACGAGAGCAGCCATAAAACAAACGAGGTGGTGCTCCGCAGATACAATCTCTTCCCGAACACGCACCCGCTTGTATCTACACAAATCAGAAGGCGCCAGCCGTTTTTTTTTTTTTTTTTTTGTGCAGAATGCAGCATTTTCAGACACTCCGTTTGATACCGTATCACACGGCCTCCTCCTCATATCCTGAAGGAGGCTCCTCTGCCGCCGCAGTGCATAGATTCTGTGACTGTCACCTGTAATGAATCACTCGCTCTCGGCGTACCTGCGCAGCGTGATAAGGCCCCCCTGCTCTCTGTGAATCTGTCCCATCACCAGAGACGCAGCGAGCGCAAAAAGAATAGAACACCTCTTCTCCCTTGCCAGCTTATTTTGTTCGCTGCCTCATCAAACAATTGCATCTCCACTTCCACTAGCATTAGAATTTTTATTAGCACACAACAGAATAAAGTGGACCATTTACAGGCCTGGCAGCTCTCGCCCCTGTCCACGACCACCCTGTGTGGGGGAGAAAAAAAAAAAAAAAAAGTCTCCAAACTCCTGTGGAGAAGTTGCCGTACAGAGAAATTGCTCATTCATAAACACTACAGCAGCTGTGTTTCCTTTACAAATGTGCTCAAAACTTTGTCAATATTCCGCTAATGTCAAAAGACAATTGCGGTGTTTCCATTAAATAAGAAATGCAATTAAAATCACATTTTAATAAGTTTGTTCACGCAATAGGTTATTACAAAACATTCCATGCCATCATCCTCCATTCACTTCCTGTCATCTTCTTTGTCTTTTCCACCAGTAGCAACATCCTGTTGTGGATCACATGACTCGTGGGATCCAAAAAAAGTGTTTCCTTTGCAGTTCTTTAGCTCAACTTTAAGCATTTCAGTAACAAATATGTGAAAGGAAGGATAGAAATGATGGACATTAGTCAAGTCAAGTTACACATCAGCACATTTCAGCAACAAGGCACTTTGAAGTGATTTACTCCATAACAGCCAGTTATGAAACAAACAATAATCAATTTTGTCAAATGCCATCATCAAAACAATCAAGCAAATATAAATCAAATATGTTGATTAATGTTTCAGTTATTACGACTCAAAGCCAAATGGAAACAGGTGGGTTTTTAGTCTAGATTTAAGGGGACTCAGTGTTTCAGCTGTTTTGCAGTTTTCTGGAAGTTTGTTCTAGATTTGTGGTGCATAGAAGCTGAAAGCTGCTTCTCCATGTTTGGTTCAGGTGTTATAGAGAAGACCAGAACCAGAAGACCGGAGAGTTTTGGAAAGTCCTTAATGAAAATACTCCTTAAACCTTTCAAAGTGTAATAAAAATATAATAAAGTAACAGAAAAAGAGCAAAAAATGTTTTTAAAAAGAATTGCCTAGTTTTCGTAAATTTCTATGCTCCAAAACAATTGAGTGTGACAGAAAAGCAAAGAAGATAAAGAATCTCAACGGGGGTTAAAATGTTTCTCACAGTCTTTATTGTAATCTAATAAAATGCCAGAATAATTAAAACCTGGCCAATAAAAATCAAACACCAGAGACGTAAACTAACGCGTCGTCACCTTGCCGTACAGAAGTCATTGTAACACATTCCTTTGTATTTATATTGTGGTTGTAAAGGCTGGTTATCTGAAACCTGATCGTACCGTCCTCACACTGCAGAGTTAATCCAAACCCAGACATATCGACTGTCATTAGACTCTGGCAGTGGAATCGCAAAACCCCCAGCGTAGTTAAAACACTGTCGGGGTGATCTACAGCGTCATGGACTGGAGTCACAATGTGGTTTGTTTTAATGCTATGAGCCGAGCTCAACTAATCGATCCTCTGTGTGCCATCAGTGTAGACTTCTATAGGCTTAGTCTGCTCTGTGTGTGGCTGGGAGCAACTCAGTTTAGTTTTGTTTTAAAAAAGATACCAACATCTCAAATGTTGCAGAGACGACGTCCCACGATAGGTGGGCGATTAAAATTTTATCTCGATATTCTGTAGTTCTACTGTGGCAGCGATAAAAGTGACGATAAGAACTATTTATTACTGCTTTTTTAGGTAACTGTACGGCTGTGCCACAGCAATGGTAGCTCTTGGAAAACAAATTCATTTGTAACTTTAAGTCAGCAAGTCACTTAAAGAATGATTGATGTGTGTCACTACAATGCACACCGTAACTACATTTAGTCATGTTTTCAAATTTATTGCTGCTTATCAATACTTTCATTGAACAAACAGTGGAGACAAACAGCAAAGCTACCAATAATGACAGTTTTATGTGGCTTTAAACATATTTAATTGGAATGTATCGTGACAGCGATAAATCAGAATTCCTATTGCGATGAGAAATTTATCGCGACAAATGATACGATTCCCACCTGCTTTGCTTCTTTGAGTCTTTGCTTCAGCATTCCCGGTTGTTCTGCTACTGTTCAGTTTTATTGTTCTGATCGGCTACCAACGTCACTGCAAAAACACAAAATCTCACCAAACATTCTTTTAGATCTAATATCTAATGCAAATATCTTTGCACATTTCAAATAAAAGGAAAACCAACTTACAAATAAGTTTTCAGCAACACATAGGAACTTCTTTTAAATCATTAATTAATTTTGTTGAAGAAATACTAGTTCCACTGGCAGATTATTTCATTTGTCAGTAGAACTAATACTTTTGAAATATTACTTAAAACAAGCTCCTATATCTTCCTGGAAAGGTTAAGTGTAAGTTAGTTTTAGTTTTCAATTGTACTGAGATATTAGAGGTTTTAGTAATTAAAATGATGTCTTTTTGCTCTCTTTCTGCCTCCTCCTCTCTCTGCAGGCAGCATTGTGTATCTGGGCATGATGTTCGGAGCGTTTTTCTGGGGCGGCCTGTCAGACAAGGTGGGCCGCAAACAGTGCCTGCTCATATCCATGTCCGTCAACGGCTTCTTTGCCTTCCTCTCCTCCTTTGTTCAAGGCTACAGTATGTTCCTCCTCTGCCGCATGGTGTCTGGCTTTGGGTGAGTGCACTTAACCTTTACTTTTCATTACTTTCCCCGCTCTTCTTCCCTTCATCCTCAGTGTAAATGAGATTCTGAAGGCCCCTGTGAGGATTTCCCCCCTCTGTGCAGCCTGATCCTTCCTTCCGCTGCTCGTTGCTCTGCTGTCTCTTCTTCTTTAAAGAAACCGCACAAAACCGACACGTTTGCAGAAACTAACCAAAGACAATAAGGGAACATCTGCAAGCTGTTGTCAGCTCAGCTGCCAGCGTCCTTGATAAATGGTTTGCCGTCCCTTCACAGTCAACCAACAGCATGTTCATACAGTGAATGAGCCTTTGGTGGCGTTGACGTGAGCGGATAAGCTGTCGAAAAAACAAATAGATTTGGTTTTAGCAGACTTGAATGGGTTTGTCAGATTGGTTTGAAAATGTTCTGTTCAGTTTATGTATATGTGGACAACAAATGTCATCTTAAGGCACTTCAAAAGTTAAACAGGCCATGTTCGTATAGCATTAGCGTCTTAGCATCATTGCCGAAGTCATATTTTAAAGGGTCAGTATTTTGTAAAATCAACTTTATTGAGATTTACAGCATATAATGTTATTCCCTGATCAAAAACATAATATGGAATGTTGCTTTGATTCTTTCATGTGTGTTTGAGAAATCCTTTAATCTCCCATCGCAACCATTCAGCTGTGCAAAATGCCTGGGTGAACCCAGAACCACCTTCGAGGACGAAACTCCTCCTTTAAGCTCCAGTTTCCAAGTTGCCGAGCACCCCTCCCCCGCTCGGCTCCTTCAGACTAGCAGCAATTAGCAAACACCTGTTAAGAAGTATCCTGATAGGTTGAGGACATAGACAATTAGGGGTATGCAGCTGTGTAAGGAGATTAATATTACGCAGATATCTCATTGAGGCCAAATTATGACTGAGGCAAATATGCTACGAAGCTAACGTGTTGATTACATTTGGAGTTAACTCCAAATGTAAACTCCAATGTAATTTGGAGTTAACATTTGGAGTTAACTCCAAATGTAATCAGCATATTTTCTTTATTTTACTGCAACCAGTTGCAGTTTGTTTCCACAATTCTCAACTGTTGAGGACATAGACAACAGAAGGCAGGACTGGCCTTCTGAAAGCCTTTCAGTCGTTTTTATTCCTCCTCTTGACTATATGAAAGCTGAATGAAAAGTTGGAGCTCCAACAGACATTTTTAAATCATCACAGACTGATGAATCTGCGCGTTTTAGTTAAAATCATAGACTTTTTTTTTTTGCTGTTCCTCATTGTCAAACTCACAGCTGAAGGGTTTCTGTATTTTATGTTTTCTCCTACATATTATGTTGTTTTTAAGTTATTTAAGTGCCCAAAGGTCTGTATTATCATTATTATTATTATTATTGTTTTCATTTTCTCCAAATGTAATCAGCATATTTTCTTTATTTTACTGCAACCAGTTGCAGTTTGTTTCCACAATTCTCAACAGTGGAGAGTCTTTAGTTCAGCATGAAAACGGGTGAGCCAGTTCCTTTAAGGAGAGTGAAGTTTTACAGCCGTATTGTAGCTTGAGAGTGGATAAATAATACCCTTATTGTGTTGCAAACTCAATGCCACAAGTGAAGCTGGTTTGTTCATGTGACTTTTCTTTTTTTAAGCGATGGGAGGGATGTTTTCCTATGGTGAAAGACTGGGACATTGTCCTCAATCTGAGGACAAGCAAACCAGGAAAAGGACTGCATCTTGGAGTTAACTCCAAATGTAATCAGCACGACATAAGCCATTCATTATTGGTGGATTAAGATCAAGTTAGATAAAATCCAAATCTGTCATAATTACAACAAAATTAAGTCAAATTCAACTATTTACAAAATGCAAAGGGGTAAAAATTTCAAGGAAACCAGCTGACTGCTTTGCTATAGTCTTATTCTAACAAATTGGGGGAAATAAGTTTGACTTGAAAGAAAGAAAGAAATTTTGCTCTTCAATGAGCAACACTTCAGAAGTGGTTTTATGAATCCTGTGAGTTTGGGAAGAATGTCAAAAAAGTGCAAAATGAGACTTAAGATTATCTTGTCATGAGACCATCGCCATGGTAATGAAATCCTAATAAGTAGCGTAGTTAATATGTGACGTTGGACGCGTTTTGGATCGTTTGGATCTGTGGTGGCCTTTTTCTGGAGCCGGGGACATGGATGGAAACGCTGAGGTGTGGAGTTTTGGAGGGTGTTGTCTCCAGTTTAACTGGATGCAGCTTGTTTCATTAAGCTTTTCCTTACCTCATTAACTTCGATTCCATAAACCGCCTCAGCAAAACAGGAGGGAAGACTTAAACAGCCAGATGGAGTAAAAGAAAATAGCACTGATTATGTCTGTGAAATCTTTTGTAATTAGGCTGAAATGAGGGAACAAATTGTCTCTAAAGAATTAAACAAATCTGAGTAATAGTCGGAAAAGCCCACGTTCGCCGAAACCTGCTCTGACATCCATCCCTCCAGACCAGGCCTGGTCTGGAGGGTTTGACTTGAAAGAAAGAAAGAAATTTTGTGAATATTACACATGTTCCGGAATGTGTAATATTCACATCTATGTCTGGAAGAACGTGAAAAAATGTGACTGCTTTCACTTCCCTCATGCTCTCGCGAATTAACTTTCACTGCAAGGATGCAGTTACAGTAGAAATGACAGTGACACAGTTGGTTGCTCAAGCGAGCGAGCTGAAATATAACAGCTGGTTGTAAAGCCCAGATCAGGCCATAAAAATGCAAACTGGCCACTAGAAAAGTGGTTAGACTGTTGGAAAAATTTAAGTATTTAAAATTTCATACGTTTTTGTCAAAAAAATAAATGGAACACACCTGAGCGGATAGAAGCCGACAAGGGAGAGAAATGTACCTGGGTACAGACTCACAACCCTTTCCAAAAAAAAATGGTTGTGTTTCATCATGTTGCAACTACAAACTTTCTTGTCCTTTTTTACATGTTAGAAAGTACATGTGAAAAAGTACATGTACTTTTTTATGATTAAGGGTCATAATTGAAAATTATAACACTTAGTAATGCATAATTGTGAAGTGAAAGAAGGATGACACAAAACAATGTGTATGAAGGTCTGGAATACGTATTTATTCACCTCCATTCGCTCTTATGTCCCTACGTAAAATCCAGTGCAACCAATTGCCAGCAGAAGCCGCCTAGATAGTAAACACAGTCCAGCTGCGTGTAATTTAATCTAATTTAATTTAATTAGTGTATATCCATCTTTGAGGTGAAAGTCTCAGAGTTTTGTTGGAGAACAAAAATGATCATGGAGACCAAAGAACAGCAGATAAAACATCATCTAGTATTGGACAACTAACAGAGCACTGTTCAGTTTGTTATCTGAGAATGGATAGAACATGTTACATTTGTAGCATGTCAGCTACCCGTTATCTTAACTTTATTCTCTTAATACTACAACTTTGTTCTTATAATATTATGACTTTATTTCTGTACTTTTTGATTAGTTAATTTTTTCTTAGTGTGCCCTTAATACTCCGCCGTAAGCTCACATGCAGATGAAAACCAACTAAACTGATCCCAGTTTTTCATTAAGTTGATACTAGCTGCGTTTCCATTGACGATATATTGCGAAAATTGGCATTGCGAAAATAAATGTGGTTACTGGAAACACGGCGATTTCATGAAAACGTTTTTGCACTAGGATTAGGTCGTTTCTCTGCAGTATTAAAATTGGGCTACTTTCCAAAACTGCAATGGAGACGCTTTTCTTGCATCACATGAGCCACATGATCGATAACTGCATTTCACTACTGGTGGAAAAAACGGAACAGACGACAGGAAGTGGTAGGAGGAAGATGGTGCAGCATGTTTTAATGATTTATAGCGTGAACAAACCTTTTCGTGTGCGATTTTAATTGCGATTCTAATTTTAAGGAAACACCGTGATTGCAAAATGATGTTTTTTGGCACTAGCGGAATAACAAAGGTTTGTGCAGAAACGCAGCTAGTGTTAGAGACGAATGTTGAGTGAAAGCTCCTCATGATGCAGGTGATCATCATACATCTTGTCTAAGATGAAATAACATATTTGACACATCTGAAGCATGTGCAGCTGACGGCGATACGATGACTTTGCAGGATTGGCGGCGCGGTGCCCATCGTGTTCTCGTACTTTGCGGAGGTCTTGGCCAGGGAGAAGCGAGGCGAGCACCTGAGCTGGCTCTGCATGTTCTGGATGATCGGAGGGATTTACGCCTCAGCCATGGCCTGGGCCATCATCCCACACTACGGTGAGTCTCAGCTCTCTCTAACCTGATGTACCAGGATTATTGAAGAGTCACTTTAATGTGTACGTTGAATGTAGAGCTGGACTATATAGCTGAAAAACATATGACAATGTAAGCGTTTCATATCGGTTAGTATAGATAATTAGTGATTAGACTTTTGTTTTAAATATCTGAAATATCTGGTGGTGTGACCTTTTTTAAGTTTAAGCAGTTTTGAGGCATGGTGACAAACCAGAAATTTCTGCTGCGCAAGTTATTCAACGCTTTGTTGCTAGGTAACCAAAGAGCAAGTAAGTTAGTCATTGTCACCAACATGACTTAGCTAGTCATGAGAGGTTGAGCAGTTAAAGTTTTTCTCTGACTATAAATATCCCAGAATGCCGTGAAGTTCTGGCTTGGAGTTCAGTGAAATTATATATAGTTCCCACATGTCTGAAGCAGAAGGGATCCCCCCCCACTGAACCGCCATTTTGGTAGGCAAGAGCAGCACAAAGCACAGAGGAACCAAGGCTTTGAGACCAATAAGAAGAAAATATATCGACACTCTTGAAAAATGTGCAAGAGAAAGACGCATGAGACAGAGAAATGTGGCTTGTTTATTATTGTCATAGCAACTCCATAGCAACTGTCATGAGAGTTAGCTGCAGATACCTACCAAGATGTCTATCAGCTACAAAGTTCCCGGGAATGTGACATCACATGAGAACGACGTGTTGAATATCCTATCAGACGTATTAGCCGTTGATATTGATCATATATATATATATATATATATACTTATACTTATTTATTTATTTTCCAGCCCTAGCTGAAGGTATTTCTGCTTTTATAGTAATTATTTCCTCAAATGTTGATATAAGTCAGACTTGAAAATGTTGAACTGTGGAACTGTACAGAGGTTTGAATTGAACTCATAATGAAGTGCTCAGAAATTACAACTGAAATTAGACTAAACTTTACCTGGTTTACATCTGATCAGATTACTTAGATTACTTCTATTTGCTTCATGCCAGAGTACTTAAGAGAAGATTTACAGATGTTTAGTAACTCTCTTCAAAATTCAGATTTTAACTGTGGTCATTATGGTCACAATGAAGTGTGGACTAACAAAAACAGGATGCTAAGACTAAGTTTAAACATACCTGGTGTTACTTAGGGGTTATTCTGGATAATGTTTCAGCTAAGCCATGAGCTTCCCACTTGGTTGCACTTTTGACTTGTAGCAAGTAGGCCGGTGACGGGATAATGACTGTGGTCATTTGAAAACTCTAAATTATACAGCACATCACCTGGATTAAAACTGGTAAACGCTATATTTTCAACAACTTGTCAGATTTAAACATGTTTTTTTTAAATTAGGGATGTTTAGACTTTTGAGAGCCGCTGTTTACCAAATTGCTTACGTTCCCTTCCTCGACTTCAACCGAAGCAAAGAAGCAGAGTGTAAAAGTTTGAGTAAGACTAACACACAAGTATTTTTCTGCAGTGAGCAGCATCATTCTCTGTCTATTGTGTAGCATCCCCTTGAGTCTCCATCCTACACTGTAGAGATCTTTTACTCTATAATAAAAATCCATTACACTAACCAAGTGTGAGGGGTGGAGGTAAAACTGTGGATGACTTTTTATAGATCTGCAAATGGGTGAAATACCTTGAGCAGCATAAGAATGCATTAGTTAAGAATCAAGAGACAGAGAGAGAAGCTGGACCGTTGGATAAGAGAGCCAGCGTGGCTCGAGCCTGCAGGAATAATTTAGGACATAATGAAATGTTAATGACATTCCTAATGACTAGGATACAGACAAAAAACAGCTGAATGAGTTTTAATGTCAGGCTGAAGTCCATACATTATTACATGGCACATAATATGTGGAGGGCATTGCATATCATTTCCCATTTGTAGGGATTATTTACAAAGCAGGCAGCCTGCAGGCAACAAACAGACAGCAGGTGGTTGTGTAGGTGGAGCAGCAGCAGCAAAAGGCAACACACCAGACATTAAACGTTCACTGACTTGCAAAAATATTCAGACCTTGAACTTTGAAAAGGGACACAATTATTTTTTGAGCTTTACATCATGTTATAATGTTGTTCCCTCCTCAAAAACATACTTGGAGTGTTGCTTTGATTCTTTCATTCATCTGAGAGAAATCCTTTCATCTCCCATGGTGACCATTCAGGGTGGACCTAGATGGTCCCAGCTCCACCTTCGAGGACTAAGCTCCTCCTCGAAGCTGCAGTTTCTAAGCTTCAAAGTAACCCTCCTCCACGCAGCTCCTTCAGACTAGCCAGCAGCAATTAGCAAACACCTGGTGGAACTGCACATCTGAGTTCATTGTGGGAGCTACTTCTCAGTGAAACGCTTGTAAAAATGTTGTTAAAGGGTTAATAGAGGAGCCATGTTGTAATGACTTCCTGAAAGCAGAGTTTCAGAAAGAGCAGGAGTTTCTTAAAGAGACAGACACTCAATTTCAAGGTGTCAAATTACAAAGTCACATTTCTTTTCAGTCATATTTGACATATATAGCATTTTGTTGACAACTGAAGTTAACAGACTTTCTGTGTTTTGTTTTGTTTTGTTTTGTTTTTTTAAAAAGGAAATATGACAATGATTTTTGTTTTTAAAGTTTGGATTTTAATGAGCTGGATCTGAAGATTACTGTGAGGTTTGATCACAGGAAAATGTGAAAAAGACCTTTTCTCCAAGGGCTTCAACATTTGTTATTGTAAGTTAAGTTAAGAAAAAAAAACATGTGGACACATAAGCATCATTCAAATCTTCAGTTAGAGGAAAATGTTTAATGTCATTTATACCTAATTAATATTTGTTACGTTGATTTCATGGTGATTCACAGAGCAGAATCAAAAAACTTAATAATTTATACCTTTAGGTGTTTGTTGCTGCAGGGTCACGGATGAGGTATGTGTCAGCTGATCGGAGCCAAACGAGCAAAATAAAATCAATTGGGTGCGGAGGGCTGAAAATCAAGGAAAAGGAGCAAAGGAAAAAAAGATTAGGAGGATGAGAGCTGTAGCGTGTTCCTGATTTATGTGGCCTGTGTCAGAGATAATCGAAAGGTGAGGGTATACTGCAGAGGACTGAAGGGACGTAAAGAGAAAACAAAAGAGAGAGAGGCTGTAAAAGGAGAGGAGGGGAAAGTGATGCATGAGGAGGAGTCTTTTCTGTTTTCAGGGCTGCGTTGATAGGAAATAATGAACTCTGTTCCTGGGTCCTCGCCAGCAGCATGCTGACTCTGCTGGGACTATTATATGGACGCGTGACTGTATAGATGTATTGACTTCGCCGTGATAAAGCACCGTTAGTGGGAAGTGTTATTTAAAAAACATCAGAAGAAGTTTTTGGGGGGCTGAAACAATGCCTGAAGACAATGTTACATAAAAATAGCTCAAAGAGTCGGTGGCAGGTTCTTTTTGCTACTAGGTTTTCTGTTTTCTACGATGAAGCCAATTAACTCTATCATCAACAATACATAATAAGATCAATGGGGAAAAAAGAGTGAATACAGTTTTACCCAACTCTCACATGCATAACCCACGTTGGGAAAGTTTTCAAAGAATTAATTTTCTCACATCTACTCAGTTTCCTCTGAAAGGAGTACGATTTCAAATAATCTTGCTAATTTTGTTTAATCACTGTGATAATTTTCAGCAGTTCTGATCCCTGTTTGAACACACTAGCGAACTCAAACAGGGATCAGAACTCCAACCGGAATAAGAGTTTATTACACTGGTTATAGAGTATAAACTAAACTGAGTCATAATTGAGATTTTTATTTTTAGATATTTTATTTTTAAAATATTTGCTAAAGTACTTAGAGAAATAAAGTGTAAATAAAGTGCAATGGTTACAGTTCACCACCTGAACTATTTGTGGTTCAGTTTTCATGAAGTTTACATTGATTTCTGCATTAATTTGCAGTAAATCCACATATTCTCAGTTCTTTTTGTAGAGCGTGGCTAAAATATTCAAAAGAAAATGCAGCTAGGGAAACTGGAATACCAAAGCTAATGGTCCATTTGTTACTGAACCATAATAGATGGAACATTGACCAACATATATGATGTACATAGATGTTTTTAATGACTACACTTGACAAATTAGCAAAATGTAACGTTTGCTACTGGTTTCTGACCGCAAGTTTTTTTTTGTGACTTTTTACTTGTGTGTTTTTATGATGTAAAGCACTTTGAACTCCCTTGTTACTGAAATGTGACATGCAAATAAATTTGGTTGATTGAGACGCTATTGGCTGGTGGTTGCGAAGTAGCCAATATAGGAGCGGTATTTATTTTCCTCAGTGCTGATTAGCTTATACTCCCAAGAGTAGTGAGAAGAAAGACTGTAGATATTATGGATGTTTCAACAGCTTTGTAAAGGACATAGGAACTCTTTTGGTGAATAAAAAGGTTCTGGTGAGTAGATGTACCGTGGTAACAAACACATTGGCTACGTGTCTGTCTTAGCTTACAGATAAAAGCTACATTAGCTATGCTAATTTGCTAGTTTGGCAGTAAGTGCTACAGTAAATAGCACTGAAATTGAGTAAAGTACTCAAAAATTGTAAAAGCTAGTTAAAGCTTGTGGCTTGTTATTGTCATAGAAGCTCCATAGCAATCGCCTATCAAGATGGCTGTCAGTGACTAAGTTCCAGAAAGTGTAATGTCAAGTGAGAAGTGTAAACACTTATGAGGCTATATAGCATCATTTTTAGCACAAGTGACATCTCCAGGGTCTTTGAAAGATGCTTACTTTTTCTTGTCTGTGTCAATATACACACACATCCCAACATCTCTACAATCCTCATTTTTGTCAATCTTCAAACAAGAACTAGAACCAAAGAAATGTGAGCCATGTTCCCTAGTGTTTTTGGCTGAGTAAATATAAAAAAAGGCACAGACGCACGTAAAGATGAAATGTTTATTTTAGCTGTAACTCTGCGCCATTTAACCAAACGTACAGGCTTCGTTTAAAAGCACTCTAACTTTATTTGGGTGAGTGATGGCGGGAATGCCGAGAGCAGCTGCTGATGGAGGTCAATTGATCAGACGCCCGTGTTTTAACACATTCTTTTTTTTTTCCTCCAAGATGCAGTGACATGTGGGTAATAGGTTCCGCCGCAGTGCTCGCTGCATTGACTAGTGGACAGAGGCCAAATAGTATGCGAGTAAGTTCGAGAGAGAGAGAGAAAACCAGTTTGTCTTTTTTGTTTTTTCTTTCATTATGTTGAAACTCACAGGAAACAAAAGGACAGGGTCATTTCAAGAAGCAAAACATTAAATGTTCTGCGTTTAAGGTTGTTTTTTTTTTCTGCCATTTCTCTGATGAACACCGTAATGATTAGAAATTAATCTCATACCGTGAACAGTGGCCAAGGACAGAGTGTGTGTGTCTGTGCTTTAGCAACGTTCACTTCCTGTAGAGTCGGGGACATAAATCTTGCTGAGTTTTGGAATCAGTCAGCCGTTCCCTCCAGTCCATTATAGCTATAATTCCCCTAATGAGGTTTGTACTCTTACAAGCTACAGCAGCCGTCGAGGCCGCGCCTGCACACCGACACGTTTCACTTATATTGCCTACATGTTTCTGTGCTGCAGCTATTTGATGTACAGGTGGATTAAATCCAGACAGAGTTATTTTAAAACGAACAAACTCGACATGGCGTCCAAACCGTTGGAGGTGGAGGACCCCGAGTCTCCCCGAGTCGGGTTCCATCATCAGAGGTCACTTTAAAAGATGCACTGTAAAACTTAATCAGTGCATTAAGTTTTACAGTGAATATATTTGAAAAATATATTCAAACTCGTTGCCTCTGAATTTTTTATTTTTTGTTAAATTAACTAGTGAAATTTTAGTGAGCATAACTTAATAAATGTGAGTATGTTATTACTTAGAAGGCACCTTTTTATGAAAAAAACTCTGAAGCTTACTGGAAACTGTATATATAAAAATAAAATTACTTGATTGAAACAGTTTCCTGCTCCTGCTTTTTATTTGTGTCTCTACTTAAACTTTAACAGAATATAAAACGCGTGATATTTTGCTTACTTTTCAGTGAGCAAGGCTAACCCTGAGGCAGAACGGTCATTAAAAATTAAAATACAACTCACTCATGGTGCAGTTTTATGCAAATGTAAATGCTAACAAAACTAGCTAATAGGAGCTGCTTTGCTCTGAAAGAAGGCTGCTTTCAGCATAGATGAAAGCAGCTTTTTTAAGGCAAAAAGGAGTTTACCTTTTAAACATCTTAAAACACATTATTGTGACATATAAAACGGTGGTTTAATTAGTTGCTGCTGTTGGTGGCTGTGGGATACCTTCCTGGCCAATCCTCACTGTCACATAAACTAAAATAAGTACTAAAAAACCATTTTTACCCCAAAATCTCCTCAACTTATTTAAATCAAGCAATTTTTTACAACTACATTTAAAAAAAAGAAGTTGAATCCAGTGAATTTATTTGATTAAAGTCAACATTGTAATTCATTGTGACCCAGAAATTCACCGGACTTTGACAAAAGTCAAGTTATATTCATTATTCTTTTTCAATTAAATTCAATGTTTTGATTTACAGTGTACTTGATCCTTCTGGTCTTTTCTTGCTCAGTGAGCGGTTTAAACATTTATACACGTTCACATCGAGTTACCCGCCGTCATCTAACTGATTTTTTTTAACATCAATTTTATGTCCACGTTAGAATTAATTGGACAGATTTGTGATTGTGATGAAATTGGCTGAAACAGATTATTCATTTCTGCATTTATTTCTCTTTGCGATTCCTGCTGGGAGTACTGGACATACTGAACCACTTTGTTTTGTTTTTTTTGTCCCACATGACCATGTGGTGGGTCTGCTTTGAAACCAATATCCACAGGCCTTAGTGAATACCTGAGGTAAAAATAAAGCAGTAAAGGAAGTAGCAGAAGCAACTGCAACCCTTGAGTCAGTGCCGCTAACGCAGGGCAGACGTTGCTGACCAGAGAGTTAAACTGATTTCCTTGGTGAGTCTGTCTGCTGCTTGGGCATCAAGAGGAGACATGTGCTGCTTCTCTCCAAAACTTAACTTCATCCATGTTCTCTAGAAAAGAAAAACGCTTATTCATTCTGTTGTTTACCGATTTCTTTCATGTGGACATGATAAAACAATGAGTTACTCGCTGATACCAATAGAAATTCTATTAATTTATCAAACTTTGTTATGAATTGTGGATCATTAGATGATGGCCTTCATCTCCTGGGTGCAGAATGTGTTTGGGAAAATGGCAGACTGGACTTTTGATCACGTCTTACAAAAATCTGCATGGTACATATGATCAAAATAGAAAATTAGACTTTATTATGCTGTTCTTAATACAACTTAGGCTTCTTATTTTAGTATTTTTTAAGCAGTGTGTGCATCCTTTTTATGTATTCAGAACGGGTTTTGGGACTAATGGGACTTGCAGGACATGAAGGCGCTTCTCCCGACTTGCTGAAAAGTGTCAAATTCTCTAAAGTTCACTGCCTGTTTTCCTAAAATTGTGTTTTGAAATGTTTTCTACATGCTTATTTAAAGTTCATTTATTGATTTGCTTGGTACAACATGGTGTCATGGTAACAAAGTATCTCTATTCTTACACAAATAACCTTGAGAAAGGTAAATATGTTCATGTGTAATTTACATTGAATGGATATTTTTATAAGCTGCTTTCATTGATGTATATACATACGCATGATTAAAGCAGAAAAAATGATTAAAATTTGTTTTCACTGTTTGTACATTATTTATTTTGAGGAGTCGCGTACAGCTCCACGGCATCAGAATCACTGGTTTGTTAGTTTGTGCAAACAGCTGGAATAATCACTTCCAAAACCAACAACAACAGATTGATAACAGCAATAAAACATCTGCATCTGACAGTGAGAATCTAAGGAGAAAGAAAAACACTAAATGTGCTGAATGTCTGCATGGACACAAAGAAAGTTGCTGACTTAAAGGTTAATTCATCTGAGGATGTTTCAGAAAACATCTGTCTGTTTAGGATTCACGTTAAAATTTGCAACATGTGAAAGAAATAAATGCTTTAACGCTGGTTTCTTCTGATATTATCAATTTTACTCTCAAATGACATTCTGCACCTGCCTGGCTCTGTGTGCAGGGTGGAGTTTCAGCATGGGGTCAGCCTACCAGTTCCACAGCTGGAGAGTGTTTGTGGTGGTGTGTGCGCTGCCGTGCGTCTCCGCGGTGGTTGCTCTCACTTTTATGCCCGAGAGCCCCCGCTTCTTCCTGGAGGTAAAACTCACCCGATGTTCTACTAGCAGCGCCGACATTTTGTTTTAACTTCAATGAGTTTCTATGGAATTTTCTTCTTTTTCTTTTAGCATCAACAGCTTTTGTGAAAAGGCTAAATACGATGAACCAAAGCCACTGACAGTTATTACCTGCGTTTCCATTACAAATTCACGCAAAACTGTGTTGTTATTACGCTAATGTGGAAACCCGCCACAATTTTACAACTGCAATGTTTCCATTAAGTGAGAAACACAATTAAAATCACACATAAATACATTTATTCATGCTATAAGTTGTTAAAAATAAATAAATAAATCAACCGCTGCAATCGTCGTCCAACAACTGCTTCCTGTCGTCGTCTTCAACATTTCCGCCAGTGGTAACATCCAGTTGTCTATCACATGACTCGTGTGACGTGGAAAAATGTTTCCTTTGCACTTCTGCAAAATATACAAATTTCGATGCGGCTGAAAAACCACCTTATTATCCAAACACTAAAACCTTTCATTGAAAACCTGAGTTGTTTCCATTGTTCCATTAAGCAAATTTATTTCCGTAACACCAATTTGTGCAATTTGACTGTCAACAGAAACACAGTGAATGTGTCTTTATCTTTGACTGCTTTCAGCTCAGTCATATTTGTAGCCTATGGATTAACTATTTTCATCTTAAACCTGCAGTGTGTAACTTTTATAAAAATATATACTGTTATACATATTTGTTAAAACTTGCACTATGTCAAGACAGTATGGTATGATGCAGATAATCTGTGAAAAATAATCTTAACTCCTCCACATCCTTCCAGTGCTACTATTGCAGTCTGCCAAAAGTCACCGCTCCCGGCCAAAAACAACCAATCAGAGCCAGAAGGAGGGTCTTAGCGCTGTCAATCAACAGAGCTAAGACCCGTTGATTGAGATGTCAGTGTGCTAACAGCAGAGAAACAACTTATAATTTTACAAAAGCTATTTAACCACCAATATCAGTGACCATGCTAACTAGCCTTAGCATTCAGAGTGTGTTGCTTTACCTGCTAAATGTGTCCGTCTCCCAGACGGGGAAACACGACGAGGCCTGGATGGTCCTCAAACACATCCACGATACCAACATGCGGGCCCGAGGAGAGCCTGAGAGAGTCTTCACCGTAAGCATGCTCACCGTCCCCGAGCGCTTAGCATCCGCTGCAGCGCTCAGCGGCTGACAGATGGGTGTCGCCCCCTGCAGGTGAACAGGATAAAAGTCCCCAAACAGCTGGACGAGCTGGTGGAGATGCAGAACGAGTCGGCCAACCCGGTGCTTAAGGTCCTCTGCAAGATCAAGGCTGAGTTCAGAGGGGTATGAAGCTGTTTTTTTTTACTTGATTTGGTTCATTTTGAACCTTTAGGGTGTGAATGATGTCAACTTTTTTTTTTTTTTTTCCCCTGGTAGATCTGGTTGACTTTTATGAGATGCTTCAGCTACCCAGTGAAAGAAAACACAATGAAGCTGGCAGCAGTGTGGTTCACTTTGTCATTTGGGTAAGAAACGATCTCCTCCGGTTTTCCTTTTACAGTCTCTGTGTTTTTATAGCTTTGATCATGTTTAATGATGCTATCTACGGCCCTGGGGTTGACACTTAACTGTAGCCTCACGACTTCCCGGCCTATTAACAGTTTGTGTGAAGAACTTTGCTCTAAGGTAGTGAGTGCATCACTCATACTCTGATAGGTAATTTTATACAGAATTTGCCTCACATGCTGTTATTCCCAACACTAAAGAAAGTCATGTAGCTATTCCTTAAGACAATCAATAAATCCATAAAATCAACTTTAACAATCTGGAGCCTATGGACACGTTGCATATCGTCGTCTACACAAAAGTTTCTGCACGCGCACAACGCAGGAGGGCAAAAAGATGATTCTGTTACTTGCTGCTGCAGTAAAACAATTCTGTTAACAAAATGAGACCTGGAGATGTAGTTTGTTGTTAATTTAGAGCAGTGTGCCTTTGCAGGTTTTACGGACTGTCGGTGTGGTTCCCGGATGTCATCAAACACCTTCAGGCTGACGAGTACGCCTCCAGAGTGAAGATCCATCACAACGAGCGAATTGAAGACTTCACCTTCAACTTCACACTGGAGAACCAGATCCACAGAAATGGAGTCTTTATGAACGACAGGTACAGATAAGACACAGCCTCATCCACAGACGCTGGACAGTGTTTGGCCTTTGGTAGAATTACGTTAGTGGTGCCCAAAACTTCTGTACCATGAGACAAAATTGCCAAATTTAAAGCACTCAGGGGCCAAAATTTATGTATTTATTTATTTATGTTCAGTTAAAAATGCTAATTAATTTCTGTTGTAACTTCTTTTGTTTTTTGTTTCAACCTGCTCAGCAACAAATTAACAAGTATTAATGAACCCGATAGAACCACTTTGGAAAACTTTGGTTGGAAACTCTGAGCCAGAGCTTCTCATCCAACAACACTGTCTGACCTCACAAAAGCACAGTGCATGTAGACATCATGTTATTCACTTACAGTTTTGGACATAATTTTTCATCTCTTTTTTTTTTCCACATTCCACATTTGTTTTTAAAAGAATAAAAATGCTGATTGTTGTTTATCTCTCACATATTTTCCAAGTGTTTAATGATTTCTGGTGCTAAATTAGCACGTTTTCCCTTCAAATCTCTCTTTACTAGAGGTTTGCGATTTAGAGTGCCGGATGATATCTTCTGTTTCTTGCCGTATTCCCATGTGAGATACCCATGGCATTGACTGAAGTCCTGAGTTTACAGTCCAGCTTCCTTGAATTCCTGGTTTTCCAGGCAGAACAATAAATGCAGCTGCAGCGTAGCGCACTGCGCCGTCGTCCTGAAGTGGGACAGCGGCGCTATTTGTCATTCCCTCGAACGTCCACAACAGGTAATATTAATCCTGCCTCCTTTATCTTCCCCAAACACCAGGAAATTAAAAGCCTTATCACATACCCGGTCCATTTCTCTGCCCTCTTCCCTCTCTCTCTCTCGCTCTCTCTCACACACACACACACCCACACACCCCAACACAAGGTTCATTTACACAAAGGGCAGAGAGGTGATACGGTAAATGCACACCAACACAACCGTAGTTGGGAACGCTACATGCAACAGATTGTATTATTAAATAATAAGAAGTTGGTTTTAAATATTGACTTATTTAAAAAGGTCAATGCATATTAATGGATGTAGAATGTTGTAAATATACCAGATTTAGCAAAATGCTAATTTACCTCCATTATTAGTTAAAAAAAAAAAAAAAAAAAACATAAGATACAGACATTTATGCGATTTCATACGTAAAAATAAGGAAAACAGCTGCAACAAATAAAAGCCATATATAGAATGGGAAATCTGCTACAAGAAGCTTATGCCAAAATTAATTTTTAAAAATCCTAATACATCAAATTAAAAAGATTTAAAGACGCACTAAATGAAGAATTGAGATACAAATTGTGTTTGAGGAGAAATAATGCCTGAAATATTAGATATACAGTTAAATCACTGAGAACATGAAAGTTACAGTTTACATGTGCTACATAAAATAACAAAGTATAGGTCATTTTCTGACAATGGTGAGTTCATTTTGTTTTGTTTGTTTTGCCTAAAGCTTCTTTTGGAAAAAAAAATATATTTTTTTTTCCCAAAATTGCTTTTGTCAAAAAAAAAAAAAAAGGCATTTTTTTTAGGAAGTTGACAACATTGAGGGCATTTCCAGTGTTTTATAAAATTATTCACATCTCTTGGCTCTTTACGCTTTTTTCAAGCTTTAATTTATTTTTAAAAAATTTGTAAAGTTTTTTCTTGGTGCATTTGATGTTTTGTGGTTGTTGCTGTTTTGTGCAGAACTCCTGCAGTGCATTGTGCTACAGTTCCTGTTCTCAGTTAGCATCACAACAAGCTTTGCTCCCTCTGAGTCACAGGCCAAAGTCGATCGATGAGCCGGGAGAAAAACTGTGTTTCTGTGGAGCGATGGCGGAATAAGGACAGAGCAGTTCAGAACATGAAGACAATGTGTTTAATGTGGAGCCTTTAAAGAAATGCTTGTACTGAAGAAATGCTGTCTGCTGTTCTGGTTCCACTGACAAGTCATGATGCGGTTTTCTGCACCCGCAGCAGATGAGACAGCAGAGAGTGAAACAGATTAAAGGTGAAGTTAAAAGTCCAACTTTCACTCCACGCAGACTGTGTTCTGGAAATGATTGTTTTTTTGCAGTTTATCAAAAGGCAAAACACATTTTTCATCTTCACAAACATGAACTCACCTTTAAGTTTCAGTTCCTTGTCCAACAAAAACATACAGCAGCTGAAATGTCCCTTCAATTTTGGATATTTTAAAACATCTTCCAGTTCCCGGGAAGACTAATCTTCCAGCATTAGTCTTTGAGAGGGTGAATTTACGTTATTATGCCATTATCAATATATTACCTGAAAATGGTCTCAAAATAATATAATTGCCGGGGCAATTTATAATCCAGAAAAATTTGTTATCATAACTTTCAATTTCAAATTCAAAAATACTTTATTGATCCCAAGGGGAAATCAAATAGTATCTTTCAGTCTAGATGTCTAAAAAGTAAGCTTCTAGAAATTCAATACTCCAACTACAAAGAAGCAATTTATCCATAACTCCATGTCTGATGTCTGCACATTTAGAGAAAAAAGCAACTCTGCATTTCGGTGATACAAGTCAGACACCAACACGCTTCTTTTCCAGGGGAAATAATTCTGTATCAGCACCGGCTCGCACCAGGAGAATGTTAGATATCGCTCTTTTTTTTTAAAATTCCTGCTTTAATGGATTTTACTGTTTTTTCTGCCGTCTCCCAGGTTTCTCAACATGAAGTTCAAGGCAGTGACGTTTATAGACTCGTCTTTTATCAACTGCTATTTTGAGGATGTTTCCTCAGTGGGATCCTCCTTCAAAAACTGCACCTTCGTGGACTCTTTCTTTTACAACACGGGTGAGTCTGTTTCTCGAACTTGGGCTGTTCCTCTAAAAAGCGCAGTGACTCAACTGAGATGTCGCACTGAGCCCAAGCATATAAACGGTTGTTTACAAAGTTTGAAAAAGACTGATAAGTCGATTAATCGTTTGCATACCTCGTAGTTTTGTCTCAAAGAGGCGACAGAAATTACACATCCCTATTAATTCATCACTTAAATTTCATAAAAATAGCCAAAATAAAAGTCAAAAGTGAATTTTTTCTGTTTTTTGAGGTTCTGCCTAGTCATTTAGAAGCTTGCAAAATACACACACACACACACAAAACTCTGGACTTGAAGCAAAATGAAAGCAGCAGAGGCATGAAATGATCTGAGAGAAGCGGAGCTGAATCAGACCTTGTGGGAGCACCAGCTGAGAAAAACAGTTCCCCCCAGCACTCTGTGAAAGCGCTGAACATAGAAACAGTGAGGCCATGTCAAGTTTGTCGCTAAAGCCCTCTGGGAAATGAAGTCTCTTTGCTCCCAGCAATATGTCTGGAAAAATGGTGAAGGAAAAAAGACGAAATGAAGAGAGATGGGATAAGAGTGGACGGGAGGACGGTGTGTGCATGTGTGTTTGGTGGTTACAAAGGTGAAAAGCCGGAATGTTTTCTCACCGCAGCAGCTGCTGAAGTATAATGATGTGCAATTTTGCAGCAGGCAGGTTTGTTTCACGTCTTATAATGATGAGAGGGAAAACACCAGCACATTACGGAAGATCTATAAGGTTCCCTACATTCTGTGTTTTCTGTGAAATTAGGGTATTTTTCATTGAGTTTACTTTTAAATATGGTTTGTTTTTAAAAAAAACAAAAAGAAAAGAAGTGGAAGGTCTTATTTGGCCATAGTTGCCTCAGAAATTCATACAGATAAAAATGTGCACCTTTAATATACCGTGGAATATTTGGTGGAAATGCATTTTTTCTGGACTAAATGCCAGAAATTTCATGTTGATTTTAATCAATGGACCTTTCAACTGAACATTTCTGCTGCTTTCTACAGACGTAGATGATGCCAAGTTGACAAATTCAAGAGTGATCAACAGTTCCTTCCACCACAACAAAACCGGCTGTCAGATGACGTTTGACGATGATTACAGCGCCTACTGGGTCTACTTCGTCAACTTCCTGGGAACGCTGGCCGTGTTGCCGGGGAACATCGTTTCCGCTCTCCTCATGGACAAGATAGGACGCCTCAGCATGTTGGGTAGGTCCAGGATCTGCTCTGACTTTTGTGCAAAAATGACCCGTTGGTCTCTGGACGCCAGCTTAGGCGTCTGTAATGACCCCCAGTGACACAAATATGGGCCATTTGTCCTCCAGGAGGCTCCATGGTGCTATCGGGAATCAGCTGCTTTTTTCTTTGGTTCGGCACCTCCGAGTCCATGATGATCTTCATGCTCTGTCTCTACAACGGCCTCAGTATCTCTGCGTGGAACTCCCTGGATGTAGTCACCGCTGAGTTGTACCCTACAGACAGGAGGTGAGCTACACTACTCTATTAAATTTAGTAGTACGACTTGATGAATGACTGCCAAGCCTTGTTTTGTATATTTTAAGTACAAGTGGTTCACTTACTGACATTTTATGACAGTAACCCTAATTTTCTCACCTGGCAACAGCAGCATATCAAAAATGACAATATGAAAGACATAAAAAAAAGAGAAAATGTGAGAAAATTCAACAAATCTGCAAAGTGACCATTAAACTGTGGCAGCATTGGGCCATATCAGTTCACCAGCCAATGTCGTAATAGATCAGAAAAACTGAGGAGAGTGGGTTGTTGACCGATTGATGGCTGATTATTGAACAGATTGTCTCAGTTATAACACAAGATAATCAAAGCACTTGTTTCATAACCTGTGGTTGAAGGAAAGGCTGTTCTGGTCCATTACAGTGGAAGATGGAGAGTGGTGTAAGGCACACCAGTGCACAAAGTAAGGTCTATAAGAAAATGTGAGGTTTGGTGTAGAGAAACTACACTTGACAAATACCTGAACCTGTTGGAGGATCTTTGGGATGAACTACAAAGGGAACTGTGAGCTTGAGTTACTCACTGACCTCACAAATGCTCTTCTGGAGGAATGGCCAGCTGTTGCTAGCAACACAGTGAAACTGAATACTCAACGGATAATTACTAAATACAGTCACACTAAAGTGATGTTGGAAAAACAAAAGACACTGGCTACCTTTACCTAAGTCCTCAGTAAGCAGCTGGTACTAGGTATAAGTGAGTGACTGAACATCTGATCTTTTTGATTGTAGCTAAGGATACACATTCTGTTCATGGCTGACTGCTTTGTTTGTTTCTTGATCTTCAGGGGCACAGGATTTGGCTTCTGCAACGCCATATGTAAGTTGGCAGCAGTTCTTGGCAACCTGATTTTTGGCTCCCTGGTTGGCATCACCAAGGCTATTCCTATTCTCCTGGCATCAGCTGTTTTGGTTGGTGGCGGACTGGTGGGCCTCCGACTACCAGACACACGTTCCAACGTCCTCATGTGAACACCGGCCAAGAAAACGGGTTTACCAGGTTTTTACTCAGCCTACTGAACACTTGGTTTTCAGCTACTGTTTATTTAAATACCACTGAAACAGTTATTGCTGCCGTTGCCCAAATGTATTTCCTTTAAAAGAAACAATGCTAAGCATCGCAACAACTCAAAATTACAGGTAATGATTGTTCAGCTGATTCTGAGTAAAATACCTGGTTAAGAGTCTAATGCAGTTTTACAGAGCTGTAGATGTACAGAGAAAGCTTGTATGGAAAATTGTCTTACAGATGCACCAGATGCCAGTTTTACTTTTTTCCAGAACTGTTGGTGTTTAAAGCAAAAGGCTCATCTATCATGAGTGGAGATGAAACAGCAGCTCATTAACTACAAGCTTTTTCACACATGCAAGCCACAAAGGTGTGTACAAAAGCTGCAAAAGGCTTGGGGTTTCAGCAACCTTTCATATCTTCCCCTGTACTGCTCAGAAAGAAAGTACATACAGACACAATTACATGCTCTATGACTTGTCAATGAGTTCGCACTGTGAGAAACAACACAGCTTTTCAACTAGTGCTGCAAACGATCACCAAAACAACATAATCATCAAACATTGACCTTTTTATATTATGTTGATCTATTAATATGCTTTGGAGAATAGTACTCTTAAATAATTCATGCATATGCCCCTTGGAAGGCAGAACCTACTTCTGTTGTGCAGTCATATTTTGAAAAGTCAGCAGAAATAAATATGGCTGAAATGAACCATTTTTAAAAAACTGGTTTAATATATTTTGTTACTTTTTAAATAATCATTTTCCACATATTGTTGAAGTATACTAAGTTTATTTTTTTATATAGTATCCTACGATGACATCAGTAGTGAACGTTATATTAATATTGCAAATGTTCATCAACAAACCAAAGAAAATTTATTAGAAGTTGGGTAGATTAAGAATTACAGGAGATGACTAATAACGTCAATTTTCTTACAAAACCTTCACATTAACAGCTGCTCTGTTTTATTATTAATTTATTATTTATTTGTCAGAGCAGGAGCAGCTATGGTCGAAATAAAATCAATACAACAAAACTTCTCCAAAGCAGTCCTTTATAAGGAACCTCTAGAGTAAATTCCATTATGCAGAAATTCAGCTTTCATAGTTTTGCACTGATGTAGCAACTCATCATTTGAAAAGACGTGAAAGTTACAGTACTGTGAAAAGAGAGAGAGTCTCCATGTTCTGGTAAAGTGTTTACTGACTGCTGGAGTTCCGTGACTGACTGTTTCTGTAGCCAGGAGCTTTTGCATAGTAGACTGCTGCTCTAGTGTGACACCCAGTGGTTGTTTTCTGGAATTGCACATTATGCCCTCAGATTGAAAAAAAAAAAAAAAAAAATCCAAAGTAGACCCTGGAAAATTCAACCTGAAGTTATGTTTAAAAGAAAATACACAACTGAAATTCAAGGGTTTTACTATGTTGACGTATTAGGGTCGTTGTAGATTAAGTTCAGAAATTTTCTAAAAAGAAAACAAGGAAATTACTGAGTTCGAAAAGTCAAAAATTTGCAACTTTTGGAAATTTACTGAGTTTCAAAAGATGCAAATGTTTGACTTTTGGATCTTAGAAATTGTTTGTAGAAAACTGACTCATATAAAAATTTCTTTGGGCAGAATTTTTCTTTGCCTTTTCTATTTGTAAAGACCCAAATACGCCATCTTATTTTTACACATTTATGGGGGGTTTTTCACAATCGTTCCCGTTTTGACTTCATTTGCTTTTATTTTGTTTGATGAATACTTGTGGAATCATTTATGTATTAAAATCTTTAAAACTGGGGCATTGCTACGCTGAATAACACGGTGTATGTTGTTGAGAATTAGAACAATCCTTTCATGTTTCATGCAAATCCAACTGCAAGCTCCAAAACCTCTTAACAACCTTACATAGTTTTAGCATCGGGCTTCTTTACTTGTGCTTCATTGTGTCTAGTCACCAGTTAGAAACTGGAAATATGTTCTACATACATGTGGTGATGAACATATAATGAAAGGTTGATGATCATCAAGCCTTTTGACGCAAATTGCAAGACTGATAAAGTCATAAGATAAAAAATAAATAATAATATAGTAGTAGTTTAGTCAAAACTGGCAACTTCTGCAGCTACATTTCTAAACAATAAAAAAAGTTTACATTTTCTGCTTTTTACTGTGGAGACTTTTGGGAGTAGAGTCGTTTTTGTCTGAATGCTTCCTGTCTCTTCCTCTCTTCGTGTCTCTGTACGTGTCGCGGCGTCGAGCTCGCCACGAAGGGCTTCGCTCTTCTGTAAAGAATCTACGCCACAGGACATTTCTGTTGGTGTCTAAACTTGTGCTTCTCTTTCTTTCTATCTTTCTCCTGTCGGTTTGCTCACGGTGTCCCTTGGTTCTCTGTGTCCGGTGTTGACCTCCTCTGCCTTGCTGCTGCTCCCTGTAAAACTCAAAAGCCTTTCTCTGAACTTGTGCCTCTCTCTCTCTCTGTATAGCCCAGCTCTTCTTCCAAACCTCTGCTGGACGCTTTGCTGCTCTTTCTTGCTTTTTGTTTTGTTTGCTTTTTCCTTTGGTTCCTTATTGATGTGTGTGTGTGTGGGGGGGGGGGGTGTGAGTGTTCTGACACTCATTTTTTTTTCCTTTTACCATTCAAGTGTGCTGTACAAAAGGTTTATTTAACATCCTTTAACAACAATAAAAGCCATGTCCATGGTGTTAGCTCTGAAAAATTTTTGCAAATTATATTTGCTAAACGGCCGACTATTTTAGTCTGTTGTGCAAAATTTTTTTAGATCTCAGCACAAAGAGAGTAAATGTTTCAACGGTCTGCGAGTCTCGAGCAAGTAAATAATTTTAGAAATGGTTTTTGCAGTTTTAGGAGTTTCCTCTAGATAACCGTAACAAAAACGTTGCTAATGTAGTCGTTCTAGAAGGATACCTCCATTTTTATTGTATGGAGGGCATTTGAGTAAACTAAAGTGATCAAGTAATGCTTGCTGCTATGCTAACAGAGCTTCGATTGTGCAATGGGATGTAAGGATAAACCATCATATCTGGAAATGTTCAGTAACACAATGCATTTCCTAATTTGGTAGTGCTTTCATTCTGAATAGTTTATTTATTTCTTTGACATTAATAAATCCTACTGCAGCATGTTAGGGCCATTGTAGTTAGAAAAAAGGAGCATCAAAACACTCAGAAATTTTGAGATTAATGTAAGAACTCTTCTAAAAAAAATGAAGAAATTTGTGAGGTCCAGAAGTTGAACATTGCAAGAAAAAACTCAGAAGTTTCCCTGAATTTTCTGGGGTAAATTTTCTCCTTCCTCTATAATGGCCTTAGTAAATCAGACGTTTTTTCTTTCTTTAGATGTTTTACCATATTTACACACTTCTCTTTACCGCGTTTAGCGCTTTTACCCTCGCAGCTCCAACTTGTGCTGAACAAACGTCTCACAAAAACCCTGCATGTTTGTTACTAAAGTCTCCATGTCGTGTGTTGCCCCTCTTCCCAACGCTCTCCAGCCATTTTTCTGTATCTTCGTTGTTCCTCTGTGCGGGTTAGGAGACGCGTTTTCCCGGGTCGATGAATGTACCGCTCCTGGGTGCCGTCAAATGTGTCGTGAACGGGTTGCTCACGAAGCCGTGAAAGCGCATGCTGGCGCTAAAAATGTACGTCCCGCTAACTGTTCACCCAGCAGAGGTGCTCGAATCTGTGTCCAGAGTGTTTTTAGTCAGATGAATTGTAACATTTGGGAGCAACAAAGAGGGCACGCTCCAGATTCGAGGACCTTTTGCTGTCGAGCAATGTGTGGAGTTGTGTATAAAACAGTTTACGTGTCCTTGATATGATTTATTTTGATAAGAAAAGAGAATGAGGCGTTAAAGGTGGATTCCACAAAACTGAATAAAGAGTTTCATTTGAAGAGTTGTGAGGCTTTTTATTACATTCTTCTAATAAACCACCAGGTGGCACCATTTGATTACAATTAATAGAAATTGCTTCCTCTTTGTTTTAGGAAGATGTTTATTGACTATTATGGGCTCGTACTCTACAGGGACGGTAAGCCACAAGGAGAGATTGCTAAGGAAGCTAGCTGGCTGTTCTAAGATGGCTACAGCTGAATGGGAAGAAAACGTGACATAAAAACTAACAACTGTCCATTTTCTTGTGTTAAGCCACTTCATGAACAAGATATCATGTCTTATATGGGTAAGAAGAAAAATGACTGAATTGTTGTTGGTCCAAAGTTTAATTTAAAGATTTAATGTGAATTTTGTATATCATCTGGGAATCCAGTTTAGAAGAAGAGTATGAGAAGAATGTGTATATAGTCGACTCTTGCCAAATTTCTAAATTTGGTGTAAAATTTTGCCTTCTAATATAAGCAGTTTCTGCCATTTTCCCACAGTCTCTACGTTTTCTTTCCCTCGTGTGAGATATTCAGATGTTTCTAAATGTTTTACTTGTACACTTACAACTTACAAGTTGTCTGGTTTGGCCGTGTTTTGGTTCTGCTTCGTACTAGAATAGCTCTGACATGTTTAGAAACCAAAACATATTCATGAGCTTAACAGGAATTCAGTTTTGTGCTTTAAGGTTCAGACATGACACAGAAATAAAACAAGTTTGTACTTCATGTACGACAGTTTTACAAAACAGAATAGTCATAAATAGAGAAATGTTTTATTCCTGGCTGTGCTGACCAACTGCAGGTCCTTAACTAAGCCTTGCCCTGTAATGAACCTGGCACAAACTTAAAGGTGAAGCACACACACGCTGTGACAGTGCAAAAACACATTATTTTTTCCTTTTCTGAGCAGTGCTTTCAGTCCCACTTACATAAGAGCCATTCTCCTCAGACTGGCCCATCGATTGGTCAGAAAAAGGGGAGGCATGAGGCAGATGCTCATTCTTTTCCTAGAGAGCCAAACTACCATGGAGATGGGCATTTAGAAAAACTTGTTATGCAAAGTAATGTGTTTGAACAGCACTACAGTCTGTTTTCATGACATCTTTTGTTCTGCGGCACCAAACCGTTTCACATGTAGACTCTGGCTGCTTCGTTTAAAATACTATAAAACATTAAGCAACAACAATTTATCTGCAAATCATGATTTAGTAAAACTAGCATGCAGTACAAACCTCAGGAAATTAAAAAAATAATAATAAATTGATGGTAAAGATAAGAAACTACATTTAGATGAAAGGGTCAGACTATTGGAAGGGATTCTGCAGTTCTAAAGCTACTTTCACATGATTTACTTTATTGTTTCACACTTGGAAAAACATGTTCCAGAGGCGCAAAGTGGATGTGTGTTGGGATCAAGAATGTGGATTTCTCAGAGCCAAACTGCATGGATTACTGTGATCTGGGCATTTTGATGGTATCTTTATAAATTTAAGGATCAAATGACCTTGGAATGGATTTTCAGTGTCATTGCCAGAAAATACCACTGAGCTCCAGGTGGTCAGATAATTATTGGCTTCACACGTTTCAATCTTTCAAGCGTCTTGGATCCTGAGGTAAGTGAGTCTTCATCAACGCAGACAGAGTGCTTGCATAGTGTTGAATGAGATAATTTACTATGAGTAAATCTTTAAGTAGCAGATGTGTAAATGGTATAGAAGTGCAGCACATGCAGAAACACGTAGAGTGAGGAAGTCCAAAAAATGTTTTCTTAGTCGGAGATTAAATGATGCAGAGAATAGTACCATGTGAAATGCAAAGAAAGGTCAATATCTGACAGTATTTCCATTAAAATCAGAGGAAGATATGTGAGAGATAGATAGCAAGAGTTTACAAATATTACATATCAGCCCACAGGCGAGAAAAGAAATGTTTACTCTGAGAGAGGCAAGGAATGAAGAAGTTAGTTTTGAGGAAATAAACGCATCACTGTTTATGTTAAGAGTTTGGATGAAAACTTGAAGAATCATTAAACCAAACAACATTCAAAATGACGTTTATTACAGGAACAAAGCATATTAGTAGCATTTCTATAAATAAGAATGTCGATTTTTCACCTGCAGTTCCTAGGCGATACATGTTTTCAGGAACAAAGAACACATACAGAACACCTCCAATAGTGAAAACATAGTGACAGAAAATTAGTAGTGAAAAAACACATACACATGTATACATGCATATATACACGTACACACACATATAAGCCTCCGGAAAAAGAAAAAAAATACATTTTTAAAAAGGGGAGGGGGAAGAAAGAAAGCTGGGTGTGCAGGGGGGTTTACATTTCTACATTGAAACAACAAACTCAATAAATGGTTGCCATTTAGAGTAGAAATTGTTCAAGTTTCCAGTTTTAAAATGACCTTGCATTAAGTATTTTGTTGCGATTGCAAAAATCCTTCCTGCTGTGTCAGGAAACAGACCTAAGCTGAACAAGCATTTGCAACTCTTGCTCTCTTTCACATTACGAGCCTAAAACTCCGGTGTGTGTTCTCGAGATTTTATGAGACAGACCAAATGGCATGCCATGAAAACGAGGTCACAAATGGACATGTCCCAGAAGTTTGACAAAATCCAGCACACACAGTAAATTCACTTTTTAACACTCTGATACCAGGGCTGCAACTAACGGTTATTTTAGTAATTGTTATTTCTATAGATTAATTGATTGATCTGATTTAAAAAAAAAAAAGAAAACAATGGCAAATTTTGCAATTTTTTAATTTAACCACTTTAGGCTTTTTTATGCAATATTTCAAGTATTCAATTACTTTTGTGAATAAGAAACATGGCATTCTTTTAAAGAACTGCTGATTATTTGTAGTTTTAACTTAGTTGCTGCTCTGACTGTGTTGTTCTTTCAGCAAATGGCCATTTTTTTAGAATCTGATTAGTCCAGTTAACGATTAATCGATTGCTAGGTTAGTTGACGATTACTTCAATAAATGTTTAATCGCGATTAATTTGATTAATCGTTTCAGCCTTATCTGGAACAAACACCCTTTGGCCCAACCAAAAATGTGGGGTGGGCTGCTGACAGTGAATATCAACTGTCTGAGTGAAATGTTACCCATTATACTTAATAAAACAACTTCCAATGAAAAGCACACATATTTTCATTTCATCATCATCAGTAAGCTACACAATATGTAAGGTGAAATACAGGATAACATTTAATAAAAGGGACAAAGGAGAGCTTCACAGTAAAAAAAATAATAAAAATAAATAGACTTGTAACGAGCAAAGCATAAGCAAAATAAGCGCTGGTTTTTACTCTGTATTTCATTCTTGCTCATACGATGGAAGAAAAATGTATCCAAGATGGATCTTCACTGTTGTGCCGGGACATGTCAGTGAAACTTTTGACCAACCCAGTGTTTGTTTGTTTTTTTTCTAGTCATCTAAAACTGCAGCCACATAACATGCCTAGCAAATAAGCACAGCTGAAGAACATGATGTATTTTCTCATTGTAATCCGTGTCATACTGACCACATAACGGCGAGCGAGACAACAAGGGTGAGTGTCAGTCGTACTCAAAACAAAGATTTGTCCAAGCTGAAGATATTTAGAAAAATCAAGATTTAATGTCGGCTTCTGTCACAAGAAGTTCCAGATTTAAAGTCAGAGCAGTTCAAAATAAATGTGCTTATTTTGGCATCTCCTTTTGCTGCTCTGCTGTTTCTGGAGCAGCGTCTGCCGACCTAACCAACAGGGTAGTCTGATTTACTAGCTAACTAGCATTATGACACTTTTGTGCTTACAGCTCTTAAGTCTTGGCATGCCAGCTTTACTTTCAGTAGCAAGGTTGTGCTGCTTCAATTTCCAGGTCATGACTTCCCAAAAAAGGACAGCAGCTACTGGCTGTCCAAGACATTGGTGAATGATGGTATTATTTACAGAATAATCCACATGCAGGAAACCGCGTTTTACGCGGTGTAGAGAGGATGAAAATAAATTCAGAGATACCTTTTTTTGTTTAAAGAGATATAAAACTCGCTGCATGGAGGTTTATATCTCACTAAAGCCAAACTATGTTCTCGTTTAAACAAGAAAAGTCGTAACAGTAAAACAGCAACACCTTGCGGTAGAAGAAGAAGCAGAGTGAGAAGATGGAGTCACAGGAAACCGCTTTATGCTGTTTTAAGGAAGTTAATTTTGTGAGTCATTAAAATGAGAAACTTTCCTGCTTTAGCGAGACACTTCTCCTGAATTTATTACGTAACATTGGCAGTAAAACGCTTCTATTCTTTGGAACATTGTCTGGCTTTGAAAGGAACTTCTAGTTACATCATGATGGAACATTTTGCAATCCCATCATAAAACTCGTCTTTTTCTGAGATGTTGCAAGTATTATTTACTCATTTATTTGATTCTCCTTTAACACTTCTTTATGTTTGTGATTGCATCTGTTTAATGTCTTTTTAATCTTAATCTTGTATTGTAATCTTTTTTATATTTTACTCATCTGTACACCACTTTGATCCTTAATGGGTTTTTAAATAAGATTAGGTTTTAGTGGCTTTGAAATGAATTATCTATTTCGATATGAACAAGTCCCAGGTATTAACAACCACCTTACATGCTAACATTTGTAACATTTTCAAAGAGTCATAAACATTCAGGCATTTTTCTTAAATCCAAACAAAATGCTGCTTTTCCAAATGTAAAAGAGCTTCAAGAGATGCAAATACACACAATATAGCTTTAACTTGAGTTCAATAAACACAAAACTTTGACAGCGTTATTTCCAGCAAAACTTCATCCATATTGTTTCTTATCTACGGAGCCTGTCTGTTGACATGGGAGAAAAAAAAATTAAATTCGTCCCACGAGTTATTAAGTCATTTGCACAAAACAAGAAGTCATGGCCACGAGTTTCTTGGAGGTTTTTTCGTCTCTCATGTCAGCAGCGAGGCTCCGTACTTTTCAGTTTGAAAAAAATTACATTTAAGAATGCTTTCAACTATTTTGCAACATTAACATCAAACTGGTAATAAAAGTACAGGTTTCATTAAACCAATCTGTCATAAACATTTATTGAAAAGAAAAGTGCTACTTTCAAAACAACCGTTGCATCAAGGCTGACGCTCCTTTAAACCGAATGACTCTCTCTTTGGGTTCCAGCCACAGAAAGCATGAAATTCATCAGTTTTCTTAGAAACATTTAAGGTGGGTTCACACCAGGACCGTTTAGGTCACGTTACTTGAACTCTAGTTCATTTGCCCCGAAAGTCCAATTTGTTTGGGAAGGTCTGCATGGCCTAACCGAATTCTGATGCGGATGTAAGAAGCAAACTCTGGTCCACCTAAAAAACCCAAGTCTCAGTTCTGTTGAAGTGAACTGTGGCGCGGTTCGAATGCGTATGTGAGATTACTCCAAAAGCAGGAGATGCACTATAGCGCAGGGCATTCTGGGTCAATGGAGTCAAAACAAACGCGAGAGTCTAGCGGTAGCGAGAGAAAAGGCTCATGGACTTTTACCAAAGACAAAAGAGACGTCCTACAATCTCTAAAATATGACCCTACTTCATTTTTGTTTACGCTTTGCAAAGTAGGATGTTGTGCTTATGTCATTCCCCTCAGCAGTTCTTGGTGCAGCGCCCCCACAGGTAAGGAGGTAAACAGGTTTTTCAAAGGGCTGGGATCATTTCATACAGTTCAGTGTGAAAGCAAACCGCACCAGTTGAAAATGTAACAAATGTTGAAAATGTAACACGTGTTGTTACCCCATCGAACTGAGTCTAAAGGACTATCAGGTGTGAAAACACCCTTAAAGTCTTTCAGAATGACACGCTGAGGTTCTTGCCTTTGAAGGTCAGAACGTACAGTTTGGATCCTGCAGACTTGGACATGAGGAAAAAGAAGAAGGGGTCCAGGCAAGCATGGAGGCAGCAGAGACACACCGCCATGTTGACATATTTGTACAGATTCTCTGCCCCTCCCGCAGACAGCTGCACATAATGGAGAAAGTGTAGGACGCCGGTGGGAAGGAAGCACAGCAGAAAGATGGTAAACACCAGACAGCTGGACTTGATGTACATCGCCCAGTCGCAGTCCGACCGGTTGAGCGTGCTGAGGATTTTGACGTAGCACACTGTGGTGACCACGATGGGCACCAGAAGGCACAGAACTGCCAGAGTCACGTTGTAAAAGAGCAGGTACTTGTGAGAGTCAGATTTCAGGGGCATCACGTCGTGGCAGGTGGTGCGGTTCAGCTGGGAGACCCAAAATGTCTGTTGGACCAAAAGCTGGGGGACGACGGAGGCGGCGAAGACCAGCCACAGGACCAGGATGGCCAAGGCCAGGCACCTCTTCTTCGGCAGCATTTTGAACATGAACGGGTGCACCACCGCCAGGTAGCGCTTGACGGCGATGCAAGCCAGAGTCAGGGCCGAGCCGTAGAGGTTACCATAGAAACAGGCAGTGACCGCCTTACAGGCGGCTTCTTCGAGCACCCAGTTGTTTCCGAGGAGATGGTAGTGAGCCTTGAAGAGGAGGGAGACGAGGAGGAACAGGTCAAAGATGGCCAGGGTGCAGTAGAGGATGGCGGACGACACCTGCCTAATTTTGGTGACGAGCAAACACAGGATGGTGATGTTGGCCGGGATCCCGACGATCACCGCCAACAAGTAGATGACGGGGATGACTCTGGTGCTCAGGCGTCCTTTGAGGTACTCTACGGCAGTGTCGCTTAAGCGCTGCAGAGACGGAGGGCTGGTGGAGTTGGGAGGCTGGGTGCCATGGACGTCAGCCTGCGTGGGATGGAATCCTAAAAACATTCTGGGCTGAGGGAACACTTTCTTTGGCAAGTTCTTCCTTTCTCCTGCAAGAAATTCAGACAGACATTCTGTCATTTTCTTTAAAACTTGTTTTGACATGCATTTGTTCTTAATCTTTGGACTAGGACAAACCAGACGGCATGGCAACTATCTCCTCTACGATCCGATGTTTGAAATGCTCAAAACACAGTGGAGAACACTGTTGTTTTCCCAAAAGCAAGCTTTTGGGATTGGCTTTTAGCTGACTTCAATGAATTACGAAATAGCTATAAACTCATCGTGTCACATCTGGCGGAAAACACAGACAGCAAAGTAGAAGTTCAAAAAGAGGAACATAAGCCGAACGGAAGGAAGGGAAAAATAGAAACCAATGTTAAAACTAACAGAGAGAAACATTACGTCTACAAGCCCAATGAATAATATACCAAAAAACAAACACACAAAAGGAAAGACCAAAGAACGTAAAGAAATGATCAAAACCAGAAACTACTTCTAACTTAGTGGAATCATAACAACCTAACAAACTATTGGTTTCAAATAAATCTAGATTGCTTGACTGCTGTTATTGTCATACCAGCTGTTTGAGTTAAACTAATTCACTTTACAATTATTATTATTTAAATGCATTTATAGCTTTTTTCATAATCTTAGCTCTTCTTTTTACTCATTTAAAATCTTTGCTTTTACACCTCAGTTTCCTCAGTCCTTCAAACAACGATTGTTTCCTTTTAATGCAGTGATTGCAGTAGCTCATACATTTTTCTCTTTGTCTTTATCGTGTCTTTTGTTTCACGTGAAGCGCTTTGTGTTGCCCCGATTGTACAGGAGAAGTCCTTTTTGTAAATACAGATGGACTGACTCATTGACAACAGCAATTCGTGCTCCTTTCAGACTTTGTTTCCTCTGGATTAAAAGACGGTCTGAAATCCCGATGATCAGTTTTGCTTTAAATCTCTGAAATAGAGAGCTGTTTGACATTAAAGTTCATATATCTATATAGAAGAAAATCTGTTCGTTTTTTTTCCATGTCTTAATCAAACCTCACTTTAATCTTTTTTTTTAAAAAGCATCTCTTACCATGTTTCTGAAGTGTCCCGTGTGTAAAAAGGGCAGACAGGAGAAGGAGAACGAAAAGTTTCCTCATGTTCTTTTGCCTCTCAGTAAAACGACGCTCTTCTGAGAAGTGAATCTGGCAGCTTTGTGTTTGCTAAGGTTCTCCTCTCTGTCAGCCCCTGTGGGAGTGTTCAAGTCAGAAGTACCACCTCAAACCCACAGACTAACGGGAGAAAAATAGCATCAGATTACATGTGAGCTCTGCAGCGCCGCAGCTTGCTCTTGGTTTCACTTTTACCCATATGAAACACCTCAGCCTCAACTTTTTGGTTTACTCTTCCTTAAACCAACATGTTTTTTTTCCTTTCCTCTTAATTTTCCTTCATAATGACCAGCAGAGTATTTGGCTAGCAAGGGAAATGCAAATATTTAAATATTCCTCTGTCACACAGGAAACAATGATTCATGCGAGAGGAAACATGACGTGAGGTGAAGCGTAGCAAAGACAGCCGGACGATTATTGAGGAAACATCTGTCCGGAGATGATAAGCTTGTCTCAAGGCCAGCAGCTTTGTTTAGTCTCAACTCGCAGCGTTGGAACTTAAACTTCATTTTGGCAAATACTTTATCTCTTATAATGTCGCTGGCTGCTGCTCTTTGAAAAATATCCAAATACTCTATTGGCTCTAGTTAAAACATTTTATGCGCTAACCCTAAAGCACTTACCATAAACACTAACTCTGCTATATTCAACCATATTGACACCTACCATGTGTCAATGACTCAACCTGCTTTTGAACACAGAATGACAGTCAACAAATTCAAATTTGTTATTGTACCTCCCATTTTTGCGCTTCAGGAAGCGCAAAAAACACAAATTTCACTCATGGGTTTAGTTTTTTAGTTGTTAAGTTCTTCTAACTCTGTTGCTTATTTTACCAAAATGACCACAGCAGGTTGTTAGTCAGAAAGCAAGCAGGACATCAGTTGATTTGAAACTGTTTACTGTAGAACTACAATCAGGGTAGAGAATAAAAATGGCCATTTGCCGGGCGGCAACACACAACTGCTGCGTTAACAATATTCACCCACTTCAAACTGTGAGCAGGAATACAAACGTCTAAGTACTTAAAGAATTCTCAACAACCAAAACTTCAACATTGATGTCAAATTTTACTCAACTGAACATTTACGAAACAACCGAGAAAATTAGCGCTGATTCAGGGAACGCGAGGTGCGCTAAGCTCTTTTAAAGTGAGGGAAAAAGCTACATCGCTAAATGAAAAATTAGCTCTGCTGTTAGCGCCTTAGCTTTCCACGTCAGAATGATGTGATTTATAACCTACCTAATAATCCTTTAACCTTTAGGGGTGTCAAACTCCAGACCTCAAGGGCCGGTGTCCTGCAGTTTTTAGATGTGCCACAGGTACAAAACTGCTGGAATGAAATGGCTTAATTACCTCCTCCTTGTGTAGATCAGTTCTCCAGAGCCTTAATGACCTAATTATTCTATTCAGGTGTGGTGCAGCAGAGGCACATCTAAAAGTTGCAGGACACCGGCCCTTGAGGACTGGAGTTTGACACCCTGTGTCAGGACCTGGGCTGTTTTGAGTTGTTCTGGGGTTTGATTCTAGTCTCTTGTCTCTTTCTTTGATTAGATCAGCTTCGTTTCTGTTTCACCTAAGTTTAGTTTTTTAGTTTTGTTATATTCCTTACCTCTAGCGTTTTATTACCACTTTGTGGACTCTCCCTCGCCCCTTGTGCCATTTTCTCTCTCTCTCCTCACATCTGTAACCCATTTCTAATCAGCCACCTGCTCCTTGTTCACCATCAGGCTCTACATTATAGACAATTTATTCTCCTAGTTAATCCTACTGCTTCCCTGTTCACCCTGCTGGCTTTGTGTTCCTGGTTCCTGTGTGTTTTTTGTTCTCCATCATAATTTTTTTTGTTCAATCATCAATATGTTTCTGCCTCGCTACATTTGTGTCCTCCATCCCTCAGGATGACGCCCTGACCTGTGTGCTGCTTTCCCTGGTGTTCACGATTCTGTTAGATCGCTAATGTGATCGCTCAATGACCACAACTGTGTCACTGGATTTTGTAACCTAGTTCCTTTTCTTTTAAATTAATAAAAATGTATGGTCGCCGTGGCTTTTTCTCCCGCTTTTTAATTACATTCTAATTTCTGTTGGTCCGTCACATTCAATTCCATTAGTAATGACTAATCGTGAAAAGGTTTTGGCACTGTGAATTTTTTTTTTTTTTTTTGCAAGACGCAGCATTTCAGTGCTTTTTCCGACCAAAGGGACAGTTTATTATTGGAGCTTTAGCATCCAGCTGTTAACAGATGTCTGTGTTTTCACTGAATCTTTCTCAAATGTTTGTGTGTTCAGTTCGCATTCAACCTCCAAAGACATTTTTTTTTCTTCTTAAGACGTGAGAGCCCTTTGTGACGTCAAGCTATGAAGACCACAGAGATGTTCAAAGCAAAGTCAAGAGGGAAGTCAACTGGCAGTCGACCACGGCGGTTTCCAACAGGTCGGAAGTAAAAAGCAAACTAATAGTTGCCTCATAAGAGCAGTGGTGACACAGAAACAATGAAAATCCATAAACAGCTCCTCTTAGCGTGTTGCTTCGGCGTTCCTTCTCTCCAATTGCAGCGTAGCATCCAATGGCAGCCATCTGTTTCCTGTATCTTTTTACGACCACGTCTCTGGCCTGTTTCTGTTTCCCATAAGTCAAACAGAATTAATAAATAATTTTTTTTTTTTCCAAAATAAGAACTTTAAAGGCATATCCGCTCTCCAGGGGGATGGATCTTCTAAGAATTTGGGAATTTTAAGTGTATAATTTATTTACAGTGGGGTTGAGGTTCCAAAGCCTTAATGTTGGCATGTTATTTCGTTCCAAAACCGGTTTTGAAGTGTTTTTATGACAGTTTTCCTATTGGAAAATCCAAGTTTAGCCCCGTTGCCTAACTTGGATACTTGAGCATGTTTAGAGAAAACCAAAGAACCACAAATGCTGAAGATGTTCTCCAAGGTTAAGTGTGTTTGTTATCACCAAGCGTTAAAACAGTGCTTACCATGAAAAAGCTCTTTCTCCAACTCAGCAACAACGTATTCAACTAAAGTGTGCAGGTGCTGACATGAGCAAGCCAAACGCCTTCTGGGGAAAATATTTTGTGCCAAGAGGACAATAAGGCTCAGCTGTGTGGCCACAATGATAAAACGTCTGTTGAGACGAAACTTTTATACTACAGAACACTGAGCCAAGTGTGAAGCATGGCAGTGGCAGCATGATGCCACCGCCGTGGAGAAGATTCAAATTCTTCAACTTCAAGAAAAGTTTGACCGTTCGTCCCCAACAATCCCAACACACACATTTGGACTGAGAAAAGTCTGGAATTGCACTGATCTAGATTCAGTCACCAATTTGTTTTCAATTCCTAAAGAGACAGTATCATGTTTTTTCCAGGCACATAGTGCCATTTTATGACACAATCCAGTAACTGTTACCTTTAGGTGTTATACAAATACTGTATATGTCAAATTTGATGAAAAAGAAATTTGACTTTGTAATTTAAAGCCTTGAAATTGGGTCTCTGTCTCTTTAAGAAGCTTCTGCTCTTTGTGAAACTCACAACATGGCCCCTCTATTAACCCATTAACAACATTTTCACCAGTGTTTCACTGAGAAGTAGCCGGTATAATGAGCTCAGCAGATGCACAGTTCCACCAAGTGTTTGCTAATTGCTGCTGGCTAGTCTGAAGGAGCTGAGTGAGGGAGGCCTACTCTGTGAGGTAGAAGCAAGGAAATGATGCTGTAGTTCCAACTTACAATAACAATCCTCTTCATGAAACTGCCATAGAAAAACAAACTCTTCAGTCAGAGGATTCTTTAAGTTCGCTACAGGAAATCCTTCCTGCCCGCAGCCGTCTCCACCTACAATAACTCTTTGAAGAATGAACAATATGAGCTTAATTTCCTTTGGGATTAATAAAGTATTTCTGAATTCAAGTGAAATGAATTTGTCCTCCAGCAGCCGGAGCGTATCCAGTCATAACAACAGAGATATCTCAAGACAACAAGCAGAACCGTCGTTCTGGTCTGCCTGCTCAGAAACACTTCTATCTTCTTATGATAAGAGATGTGGTCAAATTTCCTGCAGGAATCATCCTAAGATTCTGTTTATGGTGATAAAATGTGTTACTGCTCTACGCTCTTCTAAGGAGCACGCCGCCATCTTGTAAAGGAGGTCTCAATCAACTTTATTCGTACCGTTGGGCAGGTTTGGTCACAGTAAGGTCAGTCAGATTTTATGCCAGACAGGAAACTTGACACGGAACAATTGAAAGTAAAAGTTTTATATATTAAGTACCATAAAAACAACAAATTACAAACACTGACTTAGATACGGCATCCTCATTAGGACAAGATTAAAACTAAAACTATTCAACCAAGTTGAATTTTGGAATCTTATGGCAACAAGAACAAAACTGGTTTAATCCTCTGCTGAGGTTTCAGTACATATTTGCATATTCATACACAAATACATTCATACTTAATTATAAATATTCATTTATAATGAATTCCAAACTGAATAAAAAGCCTTTCTTTGAACTGTTTACTTATTCGTAACATTTATTTATTTTTTTTGTCTTGTTTTAATATCTGTAATTTGAGAAGCACCTTGTAATCTTTTTTTTCTGTGAAGGTACTATAGATAAAGCATTAAATCACTTGTTTAAACCTCTGACTGCTGCTGTATTGAAGAATAATAACAGTGTTCATTTTGTGTCTATATATTTGAAATGATTAGACTTTTTCATGCAGGCGCTTCTCTTTTCTGAATTGTACCAAAATCACCAGGAAGTTCCTAATTATCTCAGAAGATGGCAATATTTCCCTTTTTTGATGAGAAACTTTTTTTTTTTTTTTTTTTATCATCTTTGCTCCGTCTTTTAATTTCCATAATCGTGGCTTGATGAAAGTGTCCAACAGCGCACACCCACATGCTGCTGTAAATAACTCTAATGGACATTTTCCACTGGTTTTCCACTGGAAGCTCAGATAAACTTGCCTAACTTATGGCTTCCTGTACTTTTCCACATCAAAGCGAAGCCGTCGCTGCCGTTTATGTCGTAATCCTGACTAAAATCTGGGAAAGTTCCTGGATGAAAACGACTTCTTTGTTTTTCTTCTCTTAAACTGATCTCATCTTGAATTCCACACATTTTAATATTCGTGTCTCTACTGATTCACATTCAGAGCGTTGCGAATATCTTTATTTAGCTTTAAGAGTCACTTAAGATGCTCATGTCAAAAGGACAATGGATCACATTTTGAATCAAAGTGAAAACCAAACACATAGCTACTAATCTAGGACTCAAAAGCTGACTTATCCTTGTAAAGCAGCTGTAGTGCTTGTTGTCATGTTAGCCACAAAAATCAATGTGTTTTATTCTGATTTTATGCAGACATGTGCATAAATGGGGTATATATGGTTTTCAATTTTTTCTTTCCATATAAAACTCTGAAAAGTGTGGTGTGCTTGTGTATTCAGCATCATGCTGTGGGAATGTTTTTCTTTAACAGGATCAGGGAAGGACAAAAAGGACAATTAAAACAAACCTTTAAAACTCATTTGGTTTTTCTCCCACTTGAGTTGAGTGTTACTCCATCACAAAAAAATCTAGATGGCATATGTTTGTGGTTACTGTACATTAATATGTACGCCCTGCATTTTGCTTGGTCACTGTAATGTGCGTGACCGACTGCAAGAAAGGGAAGAAAAAAATGAGTAGCGCAGTGAAACACAAACGTGTGTCATCATGGTTTGATCATTTGTTGTTGTGATCAGTGGAGTTTCTTCCAGCAATAGTTAAAGATAAGGGTTTTTTTTAAAAAAAGAAAAATTTCCAAAAGTATTTACAATAGAGAAATTATTTACTATACTCCTTTTCATTAAATACAAACCTCCTTTTCTGTCACAAGTTCATGACGTACATAAGACTGACTCTAAGCTAGGAAATGAATTGTGCAAAAGACTGAATGACTTTGCAAAAAGAATCAGCAAGAGTTTTTGTGTGTGCGTGTGGGTGTGTGTGTGTGGGCGGGGGGTGCACGTGCGTGTGTGTGTCGCCTTTCCTGTCTCTTGCTGCTGAAGTTGATGTTCTGCATTTATAAATTTACTTCCATTGAAAATTGCTCAAGATATTTGGCTTTTACAACTGCGGACGTGAAGACGTTGTTCAAAATATGGAAATGGAGAAATGGAAAAGATTTTGAAGTATTTTTACAAAGTTTTGGACGTTTTTATAAACCTGCGTAACAAAAAGGCTGCTATATCAGCTAATTATGATGCTAAGTATATTCGAGCCATTTCTATACAATGTAATCCAGCCTGAATACATCACGTGTTTTGGTTTTCAGAAAACATATTTTTCTGGTTGTTGATTTACATAACTACTAAAGGATCATCTGTGAGTTTCCATACTGAAGATTTAAGAAAAAAACAAGTCAGTGTTTAATTAAGATGCCTGTTTGTTCAGCTAAAAGCACCTAATTATATAGATTTGAAAAAAAATTTAGTGTTTCTTATAAGTGACTCCCTGTATAGCGCTTTAAATACTTAAAACACCAGAAAGAAAACCACACTAGAGTGGTTTAAAATAAATAAATCAAAGTGCATCATGTGGGTTTGTGTTTCGTGGTTTGGTTGTGTTAAGTTATTTAGTTTTTTATTTGACTTTTGCTTAGCTTGGGTATTCATATGAGCTTTGGGTTATTAGCTGAATTTGTTGTTTCGTTTCAGGTGTTTGTTTTCAGGTTTTATTTCTTCAGTATCATTTAATAAACTATTGCTTTGTGTAAAGTAAGTCTGGTTTTGTTGCACTGCTAAAGGAGCCTGGTGGACAGAACAACATAGACCTCACCACTCGGCGTTAGCTTGTTTAAGGTCGATATTAAACCTAACTCTAGTACTGAAATGATTAATCGGATTAATCGCGATTCATCGATTATCGAAATAATCGTCAACTAATTCAGAGATTGATTAATTGTTAACTGAAGTATACAGACTCAAAGAAAGGCCTTTAGTTGCAACAAACCAACAAAATAATAGCAGTAATTAAATCCGAAATCATATATATATATATATATATATATATATATATATATATATATATACATACACTATCTCTAAAAATAATTTGAAAGATTAAGCAAGAGAAAATATGGACACAGAAAT
>CAEFZY010028417.1:0-11967 GCA_903066815.1 Brachyrhaphis roseni
CCGTCTTCATCTTCCTCCTGAGCACTGAGACGTGTTAAGTTACATTAAACTTGCGTCTTCCTCTACACATATATTCCCCGTCTCACTCTTACCTTTTCTGCTCCAGCGCCCCCTAGCGGCTGTTAGAAAAACTGCATAAATAAGCCACATCATTGTATAAGACGTAGGGTTGAAAGCGTGTGACAAAAGTCGCGGCTTATAGTCCGGAAATTCCGGTAACTTAATTACTAACCACCACAACCCTCTATCCCCCATTCTAGAAAGCCTCATATATCAACACAAGCACTAGTGTTATGTCTTAAGCCAAAACGTTACGACTGCATTTTAAAACTATGTAGTTTTCCTGGGGTGTGAAGCACAACAAATTTCACCATTAAGCACATATATGTGGGTGATTTTGTGGCAAAAAGCGATGTGAATCACATCTGTATTACATGTAGAAAATATGTGAATTACATGTGATGAACATGTAATACACATGTCATCACAAGGGAATCACATAGGTTTTCAACACACAACGTTCTAAAATCACGCATATTTTGTATGTGCTTTTTCAAAAATCCTTCATATGTGAAAATTTGTGTGAACCACTTGTGCAGTTTTCAGATTGCAGTAAATTCATGTGAAATCCACAAATACATATTGATCAACTGATAAATACTTTTTTGCATTGTTTTATACAGACAAAATCAAGAAAGTGTACAAGGATGTTGATATCACTGACATCAAAGTTTGCATGGCACAAAAATTGAAGGACACCAGGAGACGGGCTGAGAGGTGACATTACATTTAGTTAAATGTACTGTAATTAGATTATTTCATATCTTCTGCTCAAGTAATCTTTGAAATTGTCTTTATACAGGCAGCCAGGGGAAACGATGTAAACCTGTAGTCAAGTCGTCCTGTGGCTGACTGGTCAAGGTGCTGCAATCTGTGTTGAAATTGTTTTTCTTTATTCTTTGATCTTAGATGAGCAACATTCTGATCGTGAATAGCTTTAAGGAGGAATAAATAAATGTCAAATTTTTTTTGGTCAAATATATTTGTCTCGCATGTCTTTATTCATAGCAAGTTTTTTGTAACCATTTTGTAAACAAAATGAAATAAGATGTCATGTGAAAAATGCATTGAAATAATGAGAATTATGTGTATAAACATTTGTGATTTTTTTTTGAAAATCAAACATTCTCACATGTGATCACATGTGAATCACATGTGAATCACATGTGGAAATGTGTGCATCACATGTGATTCACATGTGATTTTACCACGAAACGTTCCAAAATCACACGTATACATGTGCTTTCACATGTGATTCACATCATTCACATGAAAAAATTAGTATGAACTACATGTGGTTTTTATGTGATCACATGTGAAAATCACATGTGATTTTCATGGGATTTTTTTGTAAGGGGACCCCCAGACTCTGTTGTCATGGTTACCTACAGACGGACACGACACGGCCACGGTGAGCTGCTATCAACCCAAATCTTTTTAAAAAGTCCACCGATTCTCCACCGTCCTTAGAAGCAAAACCTCCGGCAGAAATACAGACGTGAGGAGGAAGACACACATCCCAGGCTGAACAATGTCAGTGAAGTTAAATAGGGGAGATTTAAAAAGAAAATGTGTCGGCGACATTCAGTGACGCACGGAGGGCTGTGTGATATCAGACCGAATGGATCAGGAGAGGAACTGCAGACCCGTCAGAACCTAAAGAACCTTGAATTAAATGAAACTGAAATGCAAAAATAGACCTCTGTCTCATATCTGGCAGTAGAACTACTAAATGCTGTTTTGTTAAAGTTTTACGGCTTTATAAAAAGACGGAATACAAACTGATATGAACACAACGCAAACATTGGACTCTCTGCAGTCTGTTGTCATTATAGAGCAGTTAGGAAACAGGAGGCATATTTTCCCTTAACCACCAAACACATCTAGTTTCTTCAGCAAGAATGATTCTTTCATTTTATTCTCTGAAGCTGAGAGAGAGCTAACATGTTAGCAACCTGAGTTTAGTGACTCAGTCGGTTATTTTGAACAGAAAACTGTTGTGAAGATTATTCAGATTAAAATGTTATTGCTTTCAGAGCGCTCCTCTTTCTGGTCTCAAACACACACTGAATCTGGGTGGAACCAGCAGCTGCTGAAGCTGGAAACTGATTGGCTGCAGCATCTCTGCCCTGACATGTGATTGGTGGATCACAACTCAAGTTTGTTTCTGTTCACATGAAATGAAACTAACAGTCAGTGCTACTGAGAGCAGAAATGGAGCAGCAGGAAGTTCAGCTGCATCGAGAAACGTGGTGTTTATCCACCACGACAATGTCTGGTTGGTTCGCCCTTACCATTTTGTCTGTCTGGATCTGGAAGTCCCACAGGATCTTAGCTCGATCATTCTCCACTACCTTTGGTGGTGTTTCCCACTTTGATCTTGGGGGTTCCAGTCCCCCAAGATATATATATATATACCTTTTTTTTTCTTTTAGGGTTTATGATTTAAAAAATATATATTATTAATGAATTGCATAGATTTTACCATGTTAAAAAATTTTGTGGAGTCAATTCCATTTCCTAAAATTTGCAACAGTTTCGAGGTGGAACCTTTGTGTTGCGTGTGCTTCTGGTACGCCTGTAAATCGGACGCACAAGCGACACCAGCAAACGGCAATGGACGCCGCTTCCCTTTCCCCTACTGGTGGTTCATTTTTGCTTCAACAAAACGTTCTGATGGGTCGTCGGAAACCCTGTCGTCATGCGCTAATGGCGCGAAAAGGATTTGGCTTTTTTCACTGAATCCATTTCAATGATACAAATTTCTTGATCGCTTGTTGTTACTCTGTGTGAAATTTAGTTTTATTGAAAAGGGTCACTTTTGTAAGTGACGTCTTGGATCTCAATGGGACAACACGTAGAAATAAAGGTCAAATAAAAATAATAATAATAAAAAAATCAGGTCTAAAATAGCATTTCAAAACAAAATGTTTACTGCACAGACGTTCCCAGTGCAGCTGTCTGTGTTTCCTTAATTAGTCTCACCTGTTCACCCTCCAATAATCACCTCTCCCTCCACACGATTCTCTCTCTTTCAGTCACTACTTGCTTGTCTCTCCTGTTGTTTCTAGTTGTTGTTTCAACCAGAATTTTTAGACTAATTCCTCTGCTTGATCTTTAGTAGTTTTTTTGTTTATATTAAAATGTGTTTTTACACCATTCTGACTGTGTTTGGGTTCCAAGTTGCATTCTTCGTCAGATGAACTCCTTTGAGAAATTCTGGATATTCCAGTTCGTGGCGACTGCATCTGCTGTGCGAACGGCTTCGTGAGCAAATTCATTAATGTTCACAGTCGTGGAGCTCATAGTCATAAAACCGCAGGCACATTCAGTAGGAACTGTGAATAACGAGTTGTCATTTCTGCCTTTTTTTTTTCTTTCTTTTTACTGGCACTATCTCCTCTCCTTCATGAGTGGCTCCGTAGCGTTTAACGCATCATTTCCCTCCTCATTGTGAGCGTGGAGGGGAGAAGAGGAGGATGATGGGTGAGCGGAGGTGGAGGGAGGGAGAGAGTCCAACGTCCTTGCTTTTTATTGCTTTGTTCGTGTCCTTCCAGCATGACTGGTCAGAGTGCAGCCCAGGGTATTACAAATAAGCAAATGCCCCTTTCACACTAACACCCCACCCGCGCGAGTTTTATCGCTTCCTGCGGCTGAAACATGGAATCCTCTCTCAACACGCGTTTTTTTTTTTTTTTAACTGTATCACGGAGACGTGGCTCTGAGGGATAAGCAGTCAGTGATTCATGAGAAACAAGAATTTGTGGAATTAAGGGTGCAGGATTAGGCGAGGTTACTGGAAAGCATTAAGAGGAATTAAGCTTGGCTTTATGCTTTTTAGAGATGTTAGATCATGATGCCGTCCTTTCTGACGATTCCATCGAGAATCGCAGAGGATCACCTTCACTTAGGCTGATCAAAAACCCCCCAGCCCTCAATAAACTGCAGAAATTTGCTGCTTCAATCCTCGTGTCTCGCTTGAACTTACGAACCCCCCCCGCCTCAGCAAAGGTTCGGAGAGATTTCCGGCCTTTAATGGGATGTGACTAACCGATTTTACGTTTCACCTTAATTACGGACCGCTAAGACTCAGCTGCCTCGAATTGTTCATAGCTGGGTAATTTTAATTTTGCCTTCCTAAATAGATTTATTTAAAGTTTAATGAAAGTGTTATCTTTTAAATGCACCATCATCACTATGGGATCTCATTATGGTCACACTTGTGCGCGGAACAAACACTTTGCCTGGAAAAACAAGAAAGAAAAACACGGCTTCTCTCTGGAAAGAAATGAAAATCAAGGTTGTTGAGTTTTTACATTGGTTTCATAAATCCAAGCGGTGGTCACGATTGTGATTACAAGTCAACTGCTAATTGCAACAATAATTGCCACCTGGGCAACCAGAAAATAAAAATACAGATTTAGAAAAGTGGACATTAAGAAGTCTTTTAATGTTCTTCAATCCTGTTAATTAAAATGATTCTTGAGGATTTATAAAATGACTTCCTGTTAAAAGGTTAGCATGAACAGTTATAGCTGCAGTAGCTAAGTCTCCTGTCATTTTCACTTTATATGAATTCAAGTGAGTTCATCCTGGCTGAAGCTAACAGCCTGAGAGCGGCCACAGCGGATTTCTACCATCTTAAAGCAACTTTAAGACTAAAACTAGAGGTGTTTAATGAATATAATGGTTTGTAAACGTTTTGCATTGTCAATTATTTAAACATAAGCCAGTATTTACACCCATGGAAAAAAATCATATGCATAAAATGTGATTTTTCTCTGTAATATTTTTCTCGGATCAGGAGTTCCCAAAGTGCGACCCGTTGGAAATATTTAGCCCCTGGAATGATTGCGTGTGACCCCCCAATTCAGGAACGGTGCAAATTTGTCAGCAGAAAAGTTTGATGGAAAAGGATACAATTTTATATTAAATGGTGAGATTTATAAAACCTTCATAAACAGAAAATGTTGCGATTTTGTGGTGAGTGACCCATATGTTGTTCTTAAAGCATTCATTTATTGATCCACTTTTAACAATGGTTTGACTTATTTTTTCTTTTTATATTGCATATTTAGTTATTTTCAAGCAGGTAAAAATAAAAATAATACATTCAAATTATTTTAGCAAAAAAAAAAAAAAAAGTCTAACTTTTGTGCCCTGTTAGTACTTTCAACTTGGTGATTTTGGAACATGTGGGAAAAAATTCAGGCCTGTCTGGGATTTCTCCCATAGAAATGGATTCCTCTGGTAGATTTTCTACCGGACAAATCAGGAAACAGAAGAAGTTGTGAATGATTACATTGATTTTCTGTGTTGTTTTAGAATTGTAATCTGTCTGTAGCTTTAGCGATGGCAGTGGAGGAAGTGAACATAGCTTAGATGAAGACATATATAAGGGCTTTCTCTCAGTTCTTCTGTTTTCCCAACATGAAAGCAAATGCTGGTCGCAGTGGAGCATCATTGTTTGCAATTTCTGGACAGTTCGAAGCATTGAACTGGCGCATCATGTATGTCACGGGCCAATGTTAGCGATTGGCAACATTTAAAATCTCAGAGTCCGTATCTCCAGGAAGCAATCGTTTCTCAACAGCTTCTGTACAAAGCGAAGAGTAGATCAAGGGTCTGGTCTTTTCCCCCCTAGGGAAGTAACTCAAATAAAAACAAAGTGATATTTTCTTGTATAGTTCCAGGTATTGTAGATATTAGAACATCATCTCATCTTGAACGTCCGATCCACCAATCCACCTTATCAGCTAAATGAGCAGGAACCGTACAAATAAAAGCCAATTAATTTTTCACCGACTGAACAACCCAGACCATGTGCTCTGTCAGTTTGTTTAACAAGAGCTGTTAAGAATAAAACGGCTTGAAAGACTTTAGCAAGGAATTAATAATTCAGACCTCAATATAGTTTTTTAATGGCATTATTAAAGAATACAGGTTTTCCGACGGTCACAACACCAGCAGGAATTTAAAATGCTGCTTTGGTTTGATCGCATGTGAAGCTTGTTACCATGAATTAAATGGATTTTGCAATGATCGGGAAGGCAGTGCAGCAATGCTAGCAATGCCAGTAATAGCTTAGCTGCTTAGTTTGTTTAACGGGGTTGTAGTCACCAACTGGAACTTAACGTCTGTGGGAATAGATACAAAAAATAAATTTATCTCCCATTGGTTATTTAGCTGTCCATCATGTCTTAAACTTTTTGACATTTTGTCACATGACAATCCTAGACTTTGATATTTTATCAAGAATTATAGTAAGATTTGATTTTTGTTAGACTTTGTCTTAGACCAACTACACTGAAATGATGTATGAAATTATGCATTTCTCTTAACTCCTCCTCATTACTGTGATACCCCTGAATAAATATTAGATTATGAAACTTTTTTCCAAGTTTTCAACCACTTTTTAAGAAGCACTGTTTAATATATTATATGAAAATGGGAAGGTCATAAAACAACAGAAAAAAAGAAAACAGATGTCCACCTAAACTGACAGTGAGTTATGGACAGCATTATTTAAAGGGGAAGTTTTATGTATATTCCAAGCATGTAGTGCCAATAAATAACTGTTACCTTCAGTTGTTATAAAAATGCTGCATATTTCAAACACGATTTAAAAGCAATTTGACTTGGTGATTTAACGCCTTGAAATTGGGCCTCTGCCTCTTTAAGAAACTTCAGCTCTTTCTGAAACTCCACCTTCAGGAAGTCGTCACAACAACTTTTTTTTACCAGCATGTCACTGAAAAGTAACTCCTTAATGAGCTCAGCTGATGCACAGTTCCACCAGATGTTTGCTAATTGCTTCTGGCTAGTCTGAAGGAGCTGATTGAGGCAGCCGTGGAGGAGGGCTGCTTTGTAATTTGGATAGCTTGGAAACTGCAGGCTGGAGGACACACTTGGTCCCCCCAGGTGCTTTGCACAGCTAAACGGTTACCATGGAGATCAAAGTATTTCTCAATACTTCGTATATTGAACGAATCAAAGCAACATGCCAGGTATGTTTTTGATGAGGAGAAAACATTATAACAACATAAAGCTCAAAGAACTCTATTTTACACAATACTGACACTTTAACGTAATGCTGAAAATGATCAAGACTTTCTGTCATTATTCAAGAATAAAATGAGAGTGCTAACTACAGTTTAAGTCACAAAAAATTAAGCTGCAAAATTTCTGGATAATCAAAAACCTCTACAAGCATATGGGGGGACGGGGAGACACTTAAAACAGCCCTGTGGCTGTATTGACACGTCTGCTACAACCTTGCTTTTATTGAATTGAAGATTCAGAAGGCTACTTTGAGCCGACGTCTTCTCTTTCCATCTCCGAGACGGCAGACGTGCTGATAAGGACCGGCGGTCGGAGAGACAGAGAGGCAGAGCGAAGATGTGGGGGGGCAGCCTGATGAGGATGTAATAACTCCACACCTCGTCCGCAGAGGGAGACATCAAAAGACCCTTGACTAAGATGAACTCCGACAGAGTCTGGGGCGCAGCCCATCAATATCCCCCCGCCGCCATTAAATCACGATCCAGAAAGTGACCGAGGCGCTCGCCGACAAGAAGACGGAGACGCTAACGAGAGAGCAGGTGACAGATGCACACATCGTGAAGACTGCTATCTGAGGGTTGAGCGGATTCGCTAATGAAAGGCGAGCCTTTTCTTATATCCCGTACCGCTCCCGGAACAGCATTCCGACAGACGGACAGAGTGAGCACGGTTGCCAGGGCTTCACTGATTAAAAAGATTTCACAGTAAACACCTAAAAAGATCCGCGCTCCTCGACTGCTCTTGAAGGACATCACCGTCCTCATCGTTCAGATCAAGCGGAACAAATTCGACTGTTAACGCGACGAGAAAATGCTGGATGTTTACCACATCGCAGCGCTACGTTGATTAATCTTGGACATGCTGATCTTTAATTGGACGCTGAAGTCATGTCTCTCTTATTTTCTCCCTTCATAATATTTAAGCGCCAAAGGAGCAAATAGCAAGTTATACCAGCAGACTGTCATTGCAATGCCAAGCACAGGAAACTTTAAAAACAGAGGAACTCAGAGTTCTGCCCTTGTGAGGAGAAGAGCAGAGGAACATGGCAGAATCAGTCATACAGACAGCCTATGCAGGAACAAGTCTCTAATGCAGATCTATGGAGCCGGACAGGGTCAGCGGAGGCACTGGAGTGTGTTTTAGTGCACCATAACCCAAGACGAATGACTGAGGAACAGTACAGCGCCATGAAAGAGAATATATATATATATATATATAAAATCCTAGCTCTGCAAAAAAGGACGAGGAATTTTTGTCCTTTCAGATTTTAACGAAATGTGTTCTTGTAGTTGTTTGCTGCAAACGTCGTCAACTAAAGTAGACAAGAAGTATTTCTTGCAATTTCAAACTCGCATACGCAGTGATTGGACATACAATTAAGACCACCACCCTTTTGGAGGTTGACCCTCTTCTTGGTGTAAATAAACAGTCCTGCCAGGTTGAGGTACGAACTCCACTAAAGCTCTGAAGGTGTGTTGCTTTGAGTCATATAAGTTACGAGGTGATGCCTCTTTTCACTGTACTTCTCCATCGCTTCATACTTTTGCTCGGTTGGATTGCAACTCATTTCTGCTTCTCAAATCACAGCTGCACCACCTTTACTTTGTGAAAGGGGCAGTACTATGCAAAATGGGCTTTTTTGAGCTTCGCCTCATGTTATAATGTCATCAAAAACATTTCTGGGGTGTTGTCTCCAGATGTTTGAGGAAAACTTTAATCTCCCATGGCAACCATTCAGCTGTGCAAAACGCCTGGCTGGACCTAGCCCCGCCTTTGAGGCGCAGCTCCTCCTCAGAGCTGCAGTTTCCGAGCTTCGGCCTCACAGAGCGACCCTCCTCCAATGTTACTCCTCCACTCGGCTCCTTCAGACTAGCCAGCAGCAATTAGCAAACACCTGGTGGAACACCTGAGCTCATTATATGAGCTACTTCTCAATGAAACGCTGGCAAAAATGTCACTAAAGGGTTAATAGAGGAGCCATGTTGTGATGATTTTCTGAAGGAGGAGTTTTAAACAAACTTGCTTTTAAAAAGACAAAGTGCCAATTTAGAGACGTTCAATCGAGAAGTAAATTTGTAAGTCATATTTGATATTTTCAGCATTTTTATAACAGCTGAAGTAAAAAATAGTGTAAAAATGTTGCTGGAAAATACATAGTGCCCCTCCTAGCTGCATTAGATCAGGTTTTGCTCCACATAATCAGTGACTCTGTCACCTGTTCACTATGCACTATGTGGTTTTGTACTGTACATGCTCTGACCAAGCTGTCTAGCTGCCACAGTTTTGCCTTTATCAAACATACTTGAATCCTTCTGATTACCCCTTTACCTCCCCAAACAAAACATCTACTTGCTACCTAATGCTGTACATCCCCCAGTCAGGGCCCCTGATGTTACGCTTAATTGGTTTATCTCATGTATTGTTTACATTTTGAAGTCTTTTTCAATCTCTTCTTTCTAGTGCAGTTTTTTTTTAATTTTTTATAAATGTGGGTTGCAGGTCATCATGCACGCTTCTTTGAGTGAAATGGAGAATTTAAAACTCAATCCCTCCAGCTTTCCAATAAAGGCCTCATGCCTGCAAGCGTATCATTCAGATTGACAACAGGGGCAGAGGCAACCGAAGTGAACTTAAGTCTACCCCCCCTGCCCTATAAATAATATTTAATCCGTCTTTGGAAGGGAAAATTGGTAATGACTTTCGGAGCTTTTGGGATGCATCGCATTGCCTTTGCTACAGCTGACACCCAGAGGATTGAAGCCCACAATGGTGGAGAAACGGCGGCTTTTTCCATCATCAAATGAGATCTGCTTTAGATCAGGGGACAGGAGGGCTTTCGTGTGAAATGTGAAGGAATGGGAGACAGAAAGTTGGCTGGGGGAAAAAAGTATCTTTAGCTGTTGAGAAGTAGGTAGAAATAAAAACAGCATTTGGTTTGATTTTAGAACTTAAGTAGAAGGTAATTTAAATAAAAACTTCCAACTGAGGTTGTATCATGTTTTATAAGACATATTTTATTTTAATGTAGTTTGATAAATTATGCACAGCTTGTTGAATTATTATTATTATTATTACAACCTCAAAGGTTTGGATGTTACTTTTCACACAGTGTTGATAAAAACATACAGCCTTAGCTGTGTTTGAGAAGAACAATGACCAACAATTTAATTTATTGTAGCTTTTCTATTTTCGCTTGGGGTCAAAATTATACTCTCATACACTAAAACACCAGACGGGGTAAAGCCGCTGCTGACGGGATTTGGGCTGCAGGTGAGCGGCTGTAGATAGAAGTTACTGCAGAACCTCAAGTGTTAAAGGAAGATTCGGCCCAGAGCATTTAGAGTTTCCAAAATAAACATCAGAGAAAATACTGGAGCAATAATTAGAACCGCAGCATAAAGCCAAAAATGCCACAATTAAATGAATCAAAATATTCCATCTCATTCCAGAGATGCGCCAAGTACAGTGTTCTTCAACGGGCACACTTTACCAATTTCCACAACCCAAAGAACAAATCTAACATTTTGGTGGCATCCGCTGACATATTTAAACCACTGCCCTACATGTACGATGTCTAACCTCTACTTTTAATTTTTATTGTCATAAACAACTTAAATTATAGAAAATATACTGACTTTGCCCAATTTAAGTGTATTTTAGATATAAAAGATAAGGAGGATCTGTGCCTCAAAGGCGGGGCTAGGTCCATCCAGGCGTTTTGCACAGCTGAATGGTTGCCATGGGAGATTAAAAGATTTCGCAAACATGCAGAAAAGAATCAAGATACTACTCCAGGTATGTTTTTGACGAGAATAACATTGTAACATAATGTAAAGCTCAAACGAGTAATTTTATGTAAAACTGCCCTTCTAATTTAAATCTTATGAAACTTTTCATAAAAACTGCAGGTGTGTCTGGTGAACTTTTGGTTAAAACAAGTTTGTTTGAAGTCACTCACAGTGAGTAGAGGAGACATGCATTTTACTAAAGTAACAGTAGCAGTACTTCATAGTAAAATTACGTAACTAAAAAGTAGCATGGTAAAAATACTCCTGAAAGTACTTTCTTCCGAAATTTTTTTTAAAAAAAGTTCAAGTACATGTAACTGAGTAAATGTGACTAGTTACTACCCAACTCTGGCTGACATTTCTGATTATATTAAAACTTAAAAGTCAAACTAAAAACCGTTAGTTTGATGGTTACTTGAAAACCGCCTGAGATGCATGCGGCTCCCGGATTCCTATGTTTGGTAAAATAATCACAGCATTAAATTGACTGCGAAAATAAAAAAATAAATAAATTTAATAAGTCACAGACTGTTCCTAGCACCATGTAATGAATAATACATGAGTAGTCATAATAAATGAATAATAATTAAAAAATAACTGGATAAATGGCTTAAGACCATTTATACCACTGCAGGTATGGAAAACCAGAAATGCAAAAATTAAATCATATACAAATCTATTAATCTCCTCATGTTAAATAAATAATAAAAATATAACTTTTTATTTAAGTATTTATGTCAGCTTGAGTTATGCAGAACCGATCTGATCGTTTCCATAGCAACAATCAGAAGCAAGACTTTGTGCCTGAAGTCCAGTGAGCTCACTGATGAGGTCATAGATGACATCATATACATCACAATAGATCAAAGAAGTTCTGATGCTTGAATATCAAAGCGTCAGTCAGAGCCAGACAGTTCTTGAAGTTAGACAGAGCAAAAATGTTTGGACTAGCAACGGCACTCGTACCCATGATTCTCCCCATTGGTTGGGGAATCGGGTACGCCATGACCACGGGGTTGAAGAAAGTATGTGATCATTACTTTCCAGGGAAGGAGAC
>CAEFZY010028440.1:0-60182 GCA_903066815.1 Brachyrhaphis roseni
ACACACACACACACACACATCATGCGCTCCTCTAACGTCTCCATCCACCGACGCAGGCCATAAAATAGACACTTGTATCCAAATACAGACACCAGGCACAAAATGTAGAGGCAGCACAGTGGCGGAGATGAAGTAAATCATTTACAGTAAGTCACGTGGCTTCTGCAGATGCAGTTAAGTCCTCTAGTTGATGAACTAGATCGAACATCGTCTCCTAGTCGGAGAAATAAAAGTGGCAATAGTGGATTTTTTTTGTGGTTTTTGGCATAAAGTTAAATATTAAAATATATGTATATTCTGTTAAAACAGATGTTTTTACTTAAATATTTAAATCTCTTCATTTAGTAGACACCCTTAATTTGAACAGAACGTCATCTAAGCTGTTTCTTTCATGTGTTTCTTGAGCTGGATCAGTGTTACCTCACTCACTTTACACAATAGCATTCAAAACTATTCACACTCCTTGAATTTTAAAGGGAACCTATTGATCAAAATTCACATTTTGAACACTTTTATACTTTCGTTTTGGTCTCAACTGCTTCTAAGAACAACCTGAGCAATTAAAAAACTTTGGTTGTTTTTGTTGTCTGGAAAATGAGCCATTTAAAAAGCCTCCTGATGAATCACAATAGATGGGCACTGTACCGTTACCTAGCAACCCAAGCTGAGCTCCCTAACGTTTAGTCAGCTAGGTTTACCATTGTATGTACAATGGCTGCTGGAAAAGACAAGTGTTTTGTTGTTGACTTGCCATCCAGAAACCACTTGCTGCATTTTTGTTGATTGTGCAGGAGGCTCCACTTCTGCTTTTCAAATATATTTGGCTGTATATCTACACATCTGTTTGCAGCCATTATTTTATGCAAGTGTAAACCTGTTCCAGGAGGCATAAAAGGTCGCCTCCACCCAGGTCTCAAGTTACAGGTTCTCCATTCATCTCCATTTAGAGAAAAGCAACCCCTTATCATGATACTGCCACCACCATGTTTCACTGTGGGCCTGGTGTGTATAGGAAGCTTCTGGCAGAATTTGCCAAAAAGTGAAAATGTTAACGATGTCTTTACACATTTTCAAGGCATGGTTTAAAAAAGGTTTCACAGACTTTGTTTTATACTTGAGCATTTGTTTTTAGAACGTTATGCACTGAAAAAAGAGAATGTTGTTCCAGTTAAATTGCTGAAATTGGTCAAAAGTAATTGAATGAAGTTTATCCAAGTTAATTATTTTTTTTGAATTAACAACTTAATAAACTTGGATAACCTTAATTCAGTTACTTGTAACCAATTAATATATTTAAATTGGATCAGTTGTTCATTCTTTTTAGTGTGCATGATGACTAAATGCATATTAACAAAGGGAAGAGCTTTACTGACTTCAAAAGATGTCTTATATAACACGCAATTTCACTTTTATTCATGCCTTGGCACATAATTATCACCCAGCTTAATTACAGTATAGTTGTATCATAAAAGAGCACACCAGATATTATCCTATCATTCTAATTAGCAGACTGATTACTATAAAAGAGGGCAGATGGCCTTGATATCGCATTGGTTACCTTCAAGGATTATAACATTTAAATTTTAGACCTGTGGTCAGGGAAAGCCTCAGATCTTTTACCACATTGGGAACTAGTCAGCTCTTAAAAGCTGGGTGGATAAGTGGTAGCCAACAACTTGTGATCGGCTCAAAACGCCAAGAAGGCCTGAAGAGATTGATACCTACTACATCTGTATGAGCAGCAGATGTTCTGGATATAACGTAAATCTTAAGATTGTTTTTTTTTATTATTATTAAAAGCCTATGAAACTTACCGTACCATACCAACTTAATTTATAAAGCACTTTATTCACCGACAGGACCAAAGTGGTCTTTCTTTAATTTTCCTTTACTATTTCACAGAAACTGAATGGATCACACAGATTACAGAAAATATCAGTTATTTGTCCTAAGAAAAATTGTCATTTTAGCTACATTTTTATTTTATTTTTTCTGATTGTAAGTTAATAAATTCAAGTCAAACATTGAGTTTTATTGACTCGTTTACAGCAGATAATACAAGCAGTATAACTTGAATCTTGAGCGTCTCTTATTCCACCCCATGTTTATAAGCAGGAACTAGATGTTTGCTTTCTTTTATTTTCCCGCAAATATTTCCATTATAGATGTCCTGGAAAGCCTGGAAAACTCTGGAATTAATCAAGAATCATCCACATTTGGATTAGGATTAAAAAGAAATATGTTTTTGTCTTTATCCACTGCCCAATTATCTCTGCATCCATTTTTAACTTTCATCTTTTATACTTTTAAAATCTGTTAAAATAGTCTGAGAGCCCTGGAGGTTTGTGCCTGGATGATAATTAAAATAAAATTAGTTTGAACCGTAGATTTAAGTGAATCGATGTGTAGAAAACAAGTGGACCCAACAGTCCTCCGCCGTCGCTCTGTGTCATGTGATGCACTGATTGACGACTTGTTTGTTTGTGTTTGTCGCAGCTCTTCCGGGAGGTGAGAATCATGAAGATGCTAAACCATCCCAACATAGGTGAGTCATCCTGAAGCACCACGGTCCGTTCTGTCGTCAATCGCTGAGAAATTTAATCACACCTGATTGATCTTTCAAGGTCATGACTTCTACTTGAGAGAGCGTCTACATCCTGTACTTTTTTTTGTTTATCTTCTCTCTCTTCCTCCTTTTTTTAAAAATTGTGTTTTCTTTTTTCTGCCTCCAGTCAAGCTTTTTGAGGTGATAGAGACAGAGAAGACTTTGTACCTGGTAATGGAGTACGCCAGCGGAGGTAAGCACATGTCTCTGTGAAATTATTGACCCAGCAGCTTGGATCTCTGTGTGTTACATAACCAGCTATCTAACAGAAAGTAATTAATGTTTTGGGCTGTTCCCTCCTCTGAATCAGATTAAGGGTTTAGTCTTTTACCCACTGAAAAATAAGTCTAAAAAAGAACAGGACATTTCAACTGTACAGTTTTGGTTGCAGCACTAAATCTTTTTGCCATTTTTTTTTCTCTCAGGAGAGGTCTTTGATTATCTGGTGGCCCACGGCAGGATGAAGGAAAAAGAAGCACGTGCCAAATTCAGACAGGTGAAGATCCTTGTTTCTGAAACGTTTTTTATCGTAGTTTTTATTTAAAGGAAACTACAGTACCTTGCGAAGTATTCATTCTCAAATTCTTTCAGATTTAATCAACAAACATCACATTAATAGCATCATATTAATAGCTTTTAATGGCAATTTGATATTTTGGATTTTGTTTAGGGACTTGGAATTAAAAAGGGAAGGGATGCAAGTTCACACCACACATTTCAGATGTTTAGTTTGTAAAAAAAAAAAAAAAAAAATTTAAACTATTTTATCACCTTCATTCCATGTCCCAGTTTTTTTAAGTTTTGCTGTCTGTCACAAATCAGGGTTCCTACTACATCTGGAAAAGTCTGGGATTTGAATGCACAATTTTTCAAGTCTGGATATAGGAAAATAAAATATATGCATTTCCAGACTTCTCTATTCTGTATCCCATCTTTTTAAAAGATGACTCATTCTCTTTTAATTTTCTGATTCATTTTCTGTCCCACCTCATGCCTTTCCTCTTCTTTTTTCTTGTTTCCCGTTTTATGGCTTCAGTATAAACTTTTTTTAAAATTATTTTTACCAAAATGTTTTTATTTTTTTTATTTTTCTTTACCAAATTTGATTTCCTGATTTATTTTATTTTGGGCTTTTTTTCTCTCGCTTTCTTTTCTTAAAAAGAAACTCCACGGGGCAGAAAATATTTCCAAAACTTTATTTTATTTCAATAATTTTTTCTGAGTTGACATGAATTTAAATATTTAGAAGCTAAAAAATGAGTTTGTCAAACAAGATGGCAGCTTTGGGCGCGCTGACATCACTCTAAACTATAGAAACACAAGGCGTTTATTGGTGGAAAAGAAAAATCTGATTTTCCTAAAATTAAATCTCCAAAAACAAAATTAGATAAATCGATAAATTCGATGTATCGCTCTAGTTCTAGAGGTATGAATACTTTTGCAAGGTACTGTCCAGGAAATGGCGTTGCATGAATTCAAGCTATTTCTTTTTTTCAGCAACATTTCTGTGGCAAACCTCGAGTCTATTCTTGTTCCTCATAAATGCTTCCTGATTAATTCCTAATGAAGCACTCTGCCGTTTACTTAATTATGCAACTCTTTCACCCTGAATGCCTTGTTGTCCTCTCTCTCCCTTTCACCCACTTTGTCACCCTCCAGATTGTGTCAGCAGTGCAGTATTGTCATCAGAAATGTATAGTACACAGAGACCTCAAGGTGAGCGCGCGCACACACACACACACACATTACTGAATGAGCGATTTTCTGTGTGAAAAGAAGCATCCCCAGCTCTCTGAACACATTAATCCTCATATGATTTTAATTTTGGATTAAGCGCTGCCCCCTTCTAACAATTGGCCTTGAGCTTAATAACAAAGATGATGTAACATCTCCGTGTTCCCATCCATGTCTCTTTTTGATCGCCATGTTTTGTCCGTTTTAGGAAAATTGTTTGGGTTATTTCTGTTTGATTCACAGAATTTGGGGGCAAAACCTCTGCCGCAGCTTTGCACACGCCGATCCGAGCCTCAGGGTCGTTTCAGTTCATCATATTATGGCGCTTTTTAAATCCTCTTTTGTACAAGAAGGCAGACGTGTAGACATTATCGTGATTACTGCCACAATAACCTCAAAGAACCCCCCGCCCCCTCCGTCCCACACTGAGGCAGAACTCGATGTTTTTCTTCTGAAGAATGTTTAGTCTTCTAAAACTAAAAGGGTATGACGTGTTTTCAAGTTTTCTTAACTTTGTAATCATTAAAAGAAACAAAGCAAAGAATTCAGAAAATATGAATATGTATTTAAAGCTGAGAATGTTCATTATGTGATTTTGTATTTTTCTTGTTCTGAACTATATTTTAGATCAACTAAGGATTATTTTAGTTGATTTTTCTGATAATGAAACATAAAAACAATTGACAGTAATTTTTATACAATACCAGAAATACATTAAAAGATGCAAATACACAAATCAGCCTTAAACATTTCAGCTGTTCTTCTTTTATACATAAATGGTAATTTCTCAATTATTTTATGTTGAAATTTTGTAAAACTAGCAACAGAATGATATTTTTAGGTAAATCTACAGACCTTATATAAAACAGCATGTTTGTCACCTTTGCTAACTTTTTTTAAATACTCCATCAATGTTTAAATCTTCTTTTTTACATCATCTATTGAAAGAAGCTGCTTTAGCTCATTCTGACTTTATATTTTTTAATATTTGACTTAATATTTCAGCTTTTTTTGTTTTAGTTTGGTCTCTTCACACACATCCATATTTATTAGCATTAAAAAAACAAGTCAGCATAAATAAAGTCTTAGTTATGTTGCTCTCAAAGTAATTGGATCAAGTTAGAAATGTTTTTGTGTCACAGTTTAGTAGTAATAGTGTGAAACCTCAGTGTGATTGACGGGTTTTCCCACCAGAATCCCACCCGGCGCCCTTAAAAAGAGCAGAAATTGTTCTCATTCATTTTGGGATCAGAGCTCTGAGACGATGTCCGTTTTGTAGTTAATGCTCATTCACCCAGAAACGCACAGAAGCTGCCGAGCATTCAGAGCAAGTGAAAAGGGGAGCACACCTGTTGCTAGGCAACCCAGCCTCCTTACTCGGTGGTTCACTTCAGGCTTAAAGATAAAAAGGCGCACATAAATGCATAAGCACTGGCAGCTCACTTTGCCTCAGACCATCACTTTGAAAGCACGTGTTTGATCCAACATTATTATTATTTTCAGTCTTTAACAAATGCTATTATTATAGTTTTTTTTAAACTCATTTGCAAGACAGTGAGACTCTCTCTGCTGTCACAGTTTGCATGGAAGAAGAGGAATGAAAGATATAGTCTAAATAAATCATTTAGATGAAGCAGAGCAAAAATAATCAGATTAATTTCCAGCTTGATGCACTTTTTGGACAAACGAACCCTCTTCTGTGCCTCACTTTTTGGTCCATCTGTCTCCTCTGTTCCCACGCCTCTCTGACTGCAGGCAGAAAACCTGCTGCTGGACGCAGATATGAACATCAAGATAGCAGATTTTGGCTTCAGTAATGAGTTTACGTTGGGGAACAAGCTGGACACTTTCTGCGGCTCCCCGCCCTACGCCGCTCCGGAGCTCTTCCAGGGCAAGAAGTATGACGGGCCTGAAGTGGACGTCTGGAGCCTGGGGGTCATCCTCTACACGCTGGTCAGCGGCTCGCTGCCCTTCGACGGACAAAACCTCAAGGTTGGGACAGGAGGACATTTTGGTTTTGTTTTTGTGTTTTATGTGCGTTACACAATCAGACGTCTGCATTCGGTGGGCGGTTGCTGGATTTATCAGGCTAGTTTCTGCTCCGTTTGGCCCACTAAATTAAAAATGAGGAGATGTGGAGCAAACTGGATAAAGGGCCGGACACATTTTTTAAATTTAGTCTTCATCGCAGTTGCACGCTGCAAAACACAAAATATTACCAACTATTTGTCTAGTTTCTAGTGCAAACATCTTTGTGCAACTGAAATAAGACATTGAAGAAAAAGTTATTGTCCCATTGGCGCATTATTTCACTTACAAGACAAGTTTCCAATATTATAAGTGAAATAATCTGCCAATGAAATTTTAACTTTTTTTCTTCAATATTAATGAATGATTGACCTTAAAATAAACTCCTATATCTTACTGAAAAGTTTCTGTTAAGTAACTTTTGTCTTATTTCAAGTGTACTAAGATATTTGCACTTGAAACTAGACCAAAAAAATGAAAAATTTTCACCTTCAGAAAAAGTTAATTAAATCCTATTAACACAAATATAGTAATTGACTATATTTTTACCCAGTAGCATTTTGTTGAACATTTATTTATTAAACAAAAATAACAACAAAAAGAAAAAAACAACCACAAAAAAATCTGAAAGAAGACCAGCAAACGCTTAATGTTGGTTATATTTAAAAATACAAATGGATGACGGTTTAATATTTTACTTTACTTTTTTTAAATCATCAGTTTATATGATTTTTTTGATTTGTAACCCATGACTTTGTGTCACATAAACATGACATAACGGTGACCTTGAGTTTCACTTCCTACTGTTGACCACATGTGGGTTCGAAGAGCCACAATGTAGGCTTGTGTGGATTCTAGATATTGCTGCATATTTAACAATAAAAAAAAAAGCAAACTCTTTTGAATCTTTCTAATTTTACTTTCTTGGTTCTTTTCATATTGTATCTAAAAGCCAGAAAATTTTAACTCTATTAACAGCTTCTGGTTATTTTTCATTGTATGAAAGAACAAAAACCAAGTAATTGTCCAAACACTTAAGGAGTACATAAAAAAAAAAAATTGTTTTTGAAGTGATTTTTTTTGTCTTCTACTTGGACAAATTTCCTTGTTTCTTTTCAAGTAAACACAACTTTTAAGACCTATTTGAACAGACCTGATTGTCAGGTTATAGATGGACTAAATATGTTGAATTAACCCTTAACTTTTGATGCTCTTGTTGCTGTGCAGGAGTTGAGAGAGCGTGTGCTGCGTGGTAAATACAGGATTCCTTTCTACATGTCCACTGACTGTGAGAACTTGCTGAAGAAGTTCCTGATCCTAAACCCTTCCAAAAGAGGCAGCCTCGAGGTATGCAGACATGCACTAATATAAAAGCACAAAACACACAGCTACTACAGCAGTAAACAGGAAATCCCACTAATCATGATTATTAAACATGTTACATAAAGCTGAATTATTATTAAACACTGCATACAACCAGTTTTTGTTGTACACATGTGATGTGGTAAACCTAGATTGTTTCATCAGCTGCATGTGACTTTGTTACTAAAGTGTAAAGTGATTTTTAAAGGCATAGTGAACACATGCTAGGTTCAGTTTTATGTAACTTTTTTGCTGCTGCTAACTGGAAAACAGCGGGACTTTTGTTTCAAGAACAAAAGTCTTGAAACAAAAGTATTGAAGTATAGTAATGAAGCAGGGGAAATTATTCTGATTGCATTTTAAAGCTTTTTTTTGTAATAACAGCAGGATTGAGGCATTTAGGTTAACACAAAGATTTAAAAAAAAGTATTAAGAATGTATACAGGGGTTTTACAGGTGCTTGAATTTCAATTAGGTGCTTTCAAGGTTTGAAAAGTAATTTTTTTCTGGTTCAAGTCTTTGAAAGTGATTGATATTCAAACTGCACAGTTTTGTAATAAAGTGCAACCTATTGCTTGATTAAAACACTAAATGTGAAAAATTTTATTTACAGTTGAAACAAGATATTTCCATACACCCAATAAATGTAATGAATATTTATAATTACTAATGGCTCAATGACTTATTTATCGGTGTAATTAGTGTAATTAATCAGGTTTACCTGATATTTTTTACGGTAAACATAATTAAAATCGAGGGATTTCTTTGTTTAGTTCTGACTGTATCTGCACAGGGTGTGGTCAGATAATTTTCAAAACACAAAAATTTGTCTTGAAGCTTATCTCCAAAGTGCGGTGCAGAAAAAGTTTGAGAGTTACCTTCCAAAGCTTGAAAGTGCCTGAATTTTACTGTGGGGAAAAATGTAATGTACATGTACATTTTTACATGTACATGTAGATAAAAACAAACAAAAACAAGCCAAATTAGGAAATGTACTGTACATTAAGGATGAGATTATAACTTAAACATAATCAGGAAATACCGTACTCCAATCTAATGAAAGTGAAACCAAGCAGCATAATTTTAAAAAAAATTACATAATGTTTATGTATATTAGTGCATTAAAAAACCCCAACATTTTGTTTGTAATATATAAAACTAAAGATTTTGCAGAGTTATGCAATTAATCATGTTAAGATCAGTGAAACTGCAAATTACAGGGATTTAAACAAGTTTTTTTGAGAGGAGGAATGGTTATGAAATCTATCAGATACTAGGAGGAAGGATCTGAGGTAATGCTCCATTGTGCACTTAGGATCCAGCAGTTTATTTTATCCCAATTAGCAAACCTTGTCATCCTGAATGTTTGTTTTTTTTATCCCAGCAGCAGATAATGAGGGACCGATGGATGAATGTGGGCTACGAAGAGGACGAACTCAAACCCTACATCGAACCTCTGCCAGATTACAAAGACCCCAGGAGAACAGGTACATAGCAGATCCACCGATCTATTCTTCGTTAAGTGCTCTCTCCCCTTTCACATACAGGGTTAGGGTTACACAAGGAGCACAAAGTTTTAATCGTGAATGATCTGTGTTGTTGTGTATAGAGAAAATGTTGCGGATTGGATATTCCCAAGAAGAGATCCAGGATTCTCTGTTGAACCAGAAGTACAATGAAGTGATGGCTACGTTCCTGCTTCTGGACTATAGGAACTCTGAGGTACTGACCTCTTCTCATGCTCACACACCAACCCTCTGTTCTCTGTTTTGTTTTGTAATAGAGTGACTTAGTAACTCCTTTCAGTATTTACATAAAAACATAAGAGCACCATTAGTCTTTTTTTGTGTTTGTGCCTCAGTGCCTGATGTTTTTCCTTCTCCTCAGCTGGATGAATTACCCCTCAAACCAAGGCCAGGAAGTGATCTAAGCAACATAAATGCCCCCTCTCCACCTCACAAGGTACAAATACACATATTAATGCTGCTATTTTTTATTTTTACCTCTAAATCACACCCTTCCTCTTTGTAATTTCTGAATATATGGGCATTAAAGGGTCATGGAGGCTGTGGACTGGGGCTCTTTCTATAAAAATGTAAACAAATTCAGTGGCTCCAGCAGTAAACCTCGATAATTTCCATTTGCATGTTCATTTGTGTAATTAGCTTAATCTTTAAAGACATGCTTAATCTTTAATATTAGTGAAAAACTGCCATTTTAAAAATGCTGAAAACATTTGACACACAGTATAAAATAGTTAGTTTGCTTTTTTTTTTTTTTTTTTGCTTGTTTTCCCTGTCCAAGTGTTTTTATCAATATGTTTTGAAGGGCAGCTCTGTTTTGTTGAGATTTATAATCAATTTTATTTAATGGTTTGATAGTTTTGTTTATTTATTTTGGATATTTAAAATGTGTTCCAGTTCCCGTGTTACATATTCTCTGGAAATCAAAGTTTTTCTACTTTAGGGTGTACTTTCATAACTATAGTAAAAAATGACAATATTATCATTTATCGCAGTAATTCCTGGTACAATTTAAGGTCCAACAAAATTTATCTTGACTGGCCTAATTCCATACATTTTATTATTTTTAAAATTATTTTCTGTTTTTATTTATTTATTTTTTACACTATCAAATAATTTCCTGCACCTGTGACATCCCATAGGAACTTCAGTTTGGTTAAAAAACAACAACAGCACAATAGTTTGACAGTATTAACTCACTGTTACATTGTACTTGGCTAATTTGTTCCTTCATTCCCTCTTCACAGGTACAGCGCAGCGTGTCGTCCAACCCGAAGCCTCAGAATCGCAGAACCACTGACCAGAGTGAGGCTGGTTTTTATCAGAGTTAATTAAAACTGATGTGTGAAAGGGAGAAATGTGAATTGGGACAATACTACCAGGAAATTAGCAGGTTTAGCTATCAGGTTGTTTGAAAAACAAATTAGCTCACCTTTGATTTTTATTCTGTCCAGTTTTATGAGTGAAGCATTTATTTTGTAGATACATTTAGTCGTGTGGTGGAAAACATTTAAGTTAAGTAGAAATTGGTGTGATCCTAGACCAATGAGCTGCAGGCGTCTGACGCCACCTCTGTCTTCTCATAGGCTCCTCCTACTCCAAAAGGGGAGGTCAGTCCGACAACCGCTCTACAGCAGAGGATTCTGGGAGGAAAGGTTCGTCAGGCAGCTCCACCACCAAGGTGGGGGCCAGCCCTCTGGTCTCATCGGATCGTAAAAAGAGCGCCACGCCTTCCACTGTAAGACCTGCCAAACGCCGTGCTCTAATGAAATGACGAAAATAAATTAACTACATCCGTTCATCTATGCGTTTTACTTAAACAGCAATACCACAATGGAGATGTTTTCTGATTATTTGTTGTTTCTTTAACATTTCTTCAACGTTTCTACATCGAGACATCCATTCTACTATTTTAAAGCAACATGGGAAAAATGTTTACAGAGAAAAAGGATTCAGGACATTTAACGATTAAAATCCTTTCCCTATTTTTTAAAAAAAAATTCATTCAAATACAATCCAGTCATATGAACACATTAAAATTTAATACAGTCCACTTTTTGATTATAAAATGCCAGTTAATAAATGGTTGTCCAATAAACCATGTTGTGAAGCTGCAGAGGATTAATTTCTTTTCAAAATAAAAAAAACAGATTCATACAGAACAGTATGAATCAGTATACAGTAAAGGAAGGAGATAAAGGAAAAAAGAAATACAGAAGCATTGAGTCAGGAGTACTTTCTATGGTTCAGTCAATGGCCAAGGATTAAAACAGCTTAAGAACAAAGATGGGCTGAAACGATTAATCGTGATGAATCTCTTATTGAAACGATTGTCAGCTAATTTAGTAATAAATTAACTGAGTACACAGACTCAAATAAAGCCTACAATAGTACAAGCATTTTGCATTTAAGATGAAAACCTTATTTGTAAATATGTTCTACTAAGAACTTCTCAAGAGGTGGTTTTAATTAATTATGTAAAAATATATATATATAATAATGAAAAAATGAAAACATCCTAATAAGCACCTTTTGCATCCAATTTTTTGAAAAATATTCAACATATCAATCTTAAACTGTATTAATAAGTCAAATAAAAAGGGCTGATCTTTTCACATGCAGATATATTTTTTAACCTTCCTGCAAATTATCAAGCATACACTAAAGCATTTTGGGCAATAAAATGTTTTTTTTTCCTTGAAAAATTTCAATTATGCATTTGCATTTTTTTATATTGTAAAAGATAAGCTTAAATGGTTAAATAAAAAATCAGCAGAAAGTGCCAATTTTATTTATCCGATAAATCAATAGAATAAATGATTACTAAAATAACCAGTAACTGGAGTGTTGGAACAAAACACTGAGCCTGGTATGAGCCAGGAGCAATGTCTTCAGAAAGAGAGAGGACAAAATGTTACTGGCAGCAAAGGCTCCTCAGCAGCTCTGTCTAAAGAGAAAAACTTTCTATGGGAGAGCAAAGCAAGCAGAGTAGATAAAGTAAGAGAATCTAAACTACAAGGCCATGCATACTTTCCATGAAAAGAGGATAGAGTTTTTGGCAGCAATGGTTCTTTCCAATGTAAATCAATAACGATGTATATCGCAATCGGCACATGATCAATATCAATCCCGTAGAATATTCAATCATTTCACTGAACTCTGATCCAGAACCGCACAGCATTCTGGGGGATGTAGGCAGAGGGAAGTATTCAGCTGTTCAACCTCTCTCAACCAGCTAAGCAAGGTTGGTGGAATCAACCAACTTGCCCACCCTTTGGTTACCTAGCAACAACTCACTCACCCTTTGGTTATCTAGCAACAACCAGTTGAGTAACTTTGCACAGCAGCAGTTTCAGGTTTCACCGCAGTGCGTCATAACTGCTTAAAAATAGAAAACAATGACGTGGAGGGAAAACTCAAAGGTCACGCAACCAGTTTGGCAGTGTTTCATATATTTAAAACAAAAAACTAATAAATAATTATTGATACTGACTGATATGAAACTCTTGTACCGTCACATTTTTCAGCCATATCGTCCAGCCGTAAAATAGCAGCTCAGCTGCTTACATAAGCATTGTGTTTGGTGTAGAAACGCTGTTATTTCTCTGTATCAGTCATTAGCTGCCATTACCATAGTCCGTAACCTCCAGTGTATTTCAGTGAATTGTATTCCAATATGGAAATAAGATTCTGATATGAAAGGCGAGCAGTCACTCTGGTTGTAACATTTCTGTCTTCTGTCCGTCTGCAGAATAGCATCCTCTCCACCGGTACCAGCCGCAGTCGGAACTCTCCGCTGGCTGAGAGAGCCACGCTTGGCACTGGCATTCAGAACGGGAAGGACAGGTACACAAACACACCCCACGCTCGCAAAATAACGAGGTTTCTAACAGACCACGGTACAAACACCCGCATACAGCGGTCAAAAGGCAGCCGGTGCCGTTTCCCCGTCGCTGCACTCCGAGCAGGAGCGCGCTCACACCGGTTTGTGAATGAAGCCGCCCCTCAGCCACGTCGCTGACTGATCCCCAGACCTTGGCTGGTGCTCTGCAGAGTGCTGCCAGCTGGCGCAGGGAGGGGTAAGCCCTCCTGGACTCCAAAATCAGGCCCTCCTGGGAATTTAGGCCAGACCTCCAGTAGATTACAGATTTCCCCCATGATGCTGACATGGAGGCCCAGCAGTCAGAGCGGGGAGTTCGAGGGAACTGGACGGTAAAAGGAATCACAAGTCTATAATATTAGGCTATAAAACCGGCTTCCCATGTTCTTCCTCTGGGATTGGGATACTCCCTCTCATTTTACTCTTTCTAAATTTAGCTCATGCTTCAAACTCTTCCTTCTCAGTTGCTTCAGACTTTTCCAGTTTGGACAAAAAAAATAAAGTCTTTTGTCTGCACTGGAACTACAAATTGATAATCGAAAGCAAATATTTGCCCAATTCGTCATTAAATTTTGCATTTCCCAACTCATTCATGTCCTCACATGCAGCTCATGCTTAACCAGCCATACGCTTTGTGTGCTTTCTCATGAGCTTTAAACATTAAGCCAAAACATAATCCCAATTGCGACGGCGTTCATGGTTCATAACTGCTTTATTACTGTTCATGTTGTCGTTCTCAAATGACCCCTTTCAGTGCCAGCAGCGCTTATCTACAGCAGCAGAAATTCAGCTGAATCTGTGCTCAGGCATTGATGTATCTAAACATTTTTCACAGATTTTTGTCTTCTGATTCAGCGCTGCCTGGTGATGAAGGGCTCATTTCAGAGCTCATTGCTTTGTTTTTAAAGTCATGTGGGTCTTTTAGCTATGCTAGTTTCTGCTAACATAGTGGTTATCATCTGCTTTGTTTTTGAAGTTGCATTTTTTTTGATCATCATTAATGCTTTTGAAGTTTGAGCTTGTTTTTTTTTTTGTTGTTTTACTTCTCCCACTGTCTCTCTCTCATCTTCATTCTCCGTCTCAACTTTTCTAATGTTCTTAATTTGGTCGTCTTTTATCTTTGTCTGAGCGCTTATCCCTCTGGACTCTGAGTCTTGCTTTTCTCTGAGTCCTCCTTTCTTGGCTTCCTTTAGTCCTCCTTGTCTTAATATTAATCTTTCGTCCTATTTCTAGATTCCCTCACTCTCTTTTTGAGATTAGCACCACTAGTGGAATATTAGCCCTCTCCTTAGTTTGTGTGGTCTGTGTTTATAAGCTTAAGCAGCTTTAAACATAGTCATGGTAAAATGAAAGTACACCCACTGTCAATTCTAATTTTTTTTTTCATATCAGGTCCTAATAAAATAATTTGGTCTCAACCAAGTGTTGAAGATATTTAAGTCTAATCGCTGTATAAAAACACAAAACAGCTTTTTACTTTCAGAATTTGAAGTAAGAGTGAATGTGTTTAAAACTAAATTAAACTCCATTTAGGAGAAACATCTTAGGTATAGTCAATTTCTTGGCAACTATACACACAACTATCCCAAAGTGCATATTTTTCTGCTAACTAAACTACATTTTTCTAATTGTTCATCTGAGAAAGTGCTGTTCACATGCTGACTGTTTAACATGCTAGCTGGAGCTTGGACTTTATGGGTGTGTTCACACAGCAGACAAATGAGACCCAGATCTGATTTTTTTTAATATATATATATATATATATATATTGATATTTTCTACCCTAAAAAGTCTAATTTGTGCATCTTCTATATGTGGTACTAAATCGGATACATATCTGATTGTTTTTGAAGCGTTTATAGCCAAAAAGCTCATGTTGGCTTACACTAACATGCTCAATAAACCTAACCTGTTCGTTGAGATAACTTTTTAGTTTTGAAGACAAAATTAGCTCAAAAGCTAATGCTAACTTAAATGCCACCATTGATATGAAACATGAGTTGCGACCAGAAAAACCCAGACGCAGTAAATCCAGATGTAAGCATTAGCTGAAAAATATACCTACGAAAAATATGAAAGAAGTCTGTCACTGAAGTCAATCCCACCACTCGTAGTGCTCACTAGGCAACCAAACTGACCTCTCTACAAAAACTGCAGTCAATTCTCCACAAGAGGTCATTGCTATCAGTTGTGTTTTCTTTTTTTTTTATCTTCTTTTGCTCCATGACTTTGAGAATCATTGCTGAATAAACTTTAAATCGATCCACAAAGTGCTCCATCCATTATTACGTCCACAAACACACACTGCTGTGTGACGTCAATGTTCTTCTTCTTCTTCACATTCTTCTTCTTCTTTAGCGCTTTAGGGTTGCTAACTATTCATACACAAGTCTGATTGGGATTGCGTTTATTTAGTAGCAAATTAAAAAATTGTATTTTAGCAAAAAAAATAAATTGCTCGTCAAGACTTGCTGTTGGATCATGACTTTAACTGTCTGTAAATTACTTTATAACCCTTCCCAGATTGATAGCAGTAAAGCCATTGCTGATGCCTTTCTGTCCTGGCATTGTGTTAAAACACAGCTGCACACTTTAGAGCTGAAAACTTTCTAATCGCCTTCTCTTTAAGATTGCCATTGATCAAATTCATTTAATGACTATCACCTGGTTGCTGTGTTCCCTCTTAAATCCTATGAAAAGATTAGGGGTGAACAAACTCTACTAATTTCTCTTTCCTTTATGTAGTTTTATTTAAAGACCTGATGGCTTTTATTATGTCCTGATGTGTAAAACTCCAGAAATGAAAGCAGTGCTTTGTTTCGCCAGCCTTGCTAATCCATATCGGAAAGAGAGAATTTCCCCCTCACTGTTATGTCTTTTTTTCCTGTGCAATAATCATTTGTTGTTCGACTTTAGTAACTGTGCCTCTTTCTCTCTCTCTCTCTCTCGAACGATCTCTTTCTCTGTCTCCCTGTGGTACCACTCTGAGAAAAAAAACGAGAACACACACAGTACCCTCACTGTGTGTGTTCTTGTTCTTTCTTTTTCTCACTCTGTGTCCATGTTAACACAAAGTTAGAGCTGTCAGTAATGTGCGGAGCTTTGTAGCATCTGGACAAGCTTGCTAATTAACACAGATGTAGTTCAGGGAAGTTAGAGAGATGGAAATAGGAAATGTTTAGAAAGTCGAGAGTCTGAATCTGTTTTTTCCTGACGATTAATCAATTAATCAGATAAGAAAAATTCTACGTTTCATTTAACCACTTAAGCCTTTTTATGCAATATTAGGAATGCATTAAAGGATGCAAATAAACAACTATATTCCTTTGTTAGTTAAGAAAATAAACATTTTATTGCCTAAAGTGTAATAATGTAGCATTTCTTTAGTAAATCCAGACCAGGTGAAGCTAAAACTGCAGCTTGAGGAGTTAAAACATATTTACAGACAAAGGTGCTTTTATCTCAAATGCAAAATGTATATATTTTTTGCACAGTTTTGACTTAATTACCACTCTTAATATGTTTGGGGGGTTTTTTTCCCAGCAAATGGCCTGCTCCAGCTATCAATTATTCGATTACTAAATTAGTTGAGCATTATTTCAATAATCGATTCATCACGATTAATCGTTTCAGCCCTAATCTGCTGCTTGACATGACGGGAGAGTGAACGCAGATTAAATTTATAATGCAGCAAAGTCAGAGTTTAGACAGTGCAATCATGCAACACTTTGGCAAATCTAGCTGCTAGTTGCTTTTGCAGTAGATATTTATCAATAAATGTTAGTTTATGTTCATTTACAGGTGATTCTGCTAAAGTTTTCATACCCCTTGAAAGAGGCATCATTTTGTTGCCATAATATATTTAAATTATTGATTTTAGACAAAAAAAAAAACCTGACACTGATCGTATGATCGATGCATCAATAAACATCAGTAAATTTGAAAATATGATTAAATGCAGTTGCTTTGTGCGGGTTGGTGATATAAATCACACTTTTTGAAGTAAGCAGTGCCCTGAAAAAGCCTAAAATATACATTATAATTTATCATATTCTTTGTCATTGTCACTATAGTACCACAAAACATTACGATAAAAGTCTAAGTACAAAAAAGCCCACTCTTGAAACTTTTCACATTTGTTTGGTTACAACAACAAAATGCATTTCATTCTGATTTCATGTGGTATTGCAACACAAAGTGGTGGATTTTTGTGACAATGTTGAATTAAATTGGAACTTAAAACTGAATTGGATCCATTTGTGTTTATCCATTTCTACTGAGATACGCCCTATAATTGTGCATTGTGTTGCGTTAATGGGAGAAGATTGGAACAAGGTTCAAGGGGTATGAATAATTTTTAGAAAGCTCTGGATGAGAAGCAAAATTAGTTGTTGAGTTTGTGCACAGCAGTCCTAAACAGTGGGCACAATAGACCGTAAAACAGATGTTTTTGTCTCCCAATGTTTTGAGTTTTATTGCTTTGCACATTTCTGAATCTCTTTGTCTCCACAAATTGCCTTCCTCTGGTGCGACGGCTCTGAATCGTCTAGAAGTTGGTCTTTTGTGTTTTCCTTTATGTGAAAAGATGAAAGCACAAAAAACCTGTTTGATTGTGGTTTCTCCTTTTCTGTGGAACCACACAGATGAAAACAAATGAAGACCAACTGTATATGTTGCATGCATCTCCTGTCCCTACTTATTTGTTTCTCACTTTCCTCTGTTTTTTTTATTTATTTTATTTTATTTAAAAAAAAAAAATAAATGCTGCTTCTAACCATACTCCACCTCACTTCCCCACCCACCCTCACACAAACCCCGCCCGCTTGTGTGTGCAAACGCCCCGTGCTGTGTGTGTGAATGTGTGTGGATGTGTTTCGCCGGGCGGGGTGTTCCTCCTCCTCCTCCTCTTCCTCCTTCCCTCCCCTCCCATGCCAGCCTAAACACTCCGGGCTCCCGAGCCTCCACTGCCTCAGCCGCTGCCGTCCTCTCCTCCACGTCCTCGCGTCCCCGCCACCAAAAGTCCCTGTCCTCCTCCAATCATCCATGCCCTTCTGACCTGCACGCACCTCGGCCCAGGCAAGTCTTTGCTTTGCAGACACACAAACACACACCTTTCTACCTCACACCACTCTTCCTGGAGGGGACACAGAAGAGAGATGAAGACACAATCTGGGACAAATCTGTGATTTTACCCCCCTAACAATTTTTTAGAGATTCATCGATCCAATAGTAACATCTGTATTGGTCCCAGTCCAGTCCATTAAACATAAAATGTCCACTTAGGTCTTCTGTTAATGTTGCAGTTTGGCCTCCATCCAGTAGACGGCATCACTGGTCATCACTGAAGCTAGTTGACAGAGAAACAAAGATGGTGTGACAGTAACAGGATGGTGAAGAGAAACGGTCCAAACAGACTCCATTTTTGGACACAGAATGCACTTTATGCAGTTTTGTTTTGAAATGTAAACACTTAAACCAATTAAGTTTCACCTTAATAAAAAACAAAAACGGGATTTCAGAATGTTTTCATTCAACTTTAACCTCATTGTTGAGCAAACAAGCTGAAAAACTTCCATTCTTAACAAGTTAGCAGCTAACATGTTAGCGGTTGTGACTTTACATGTTGTTTTTTGTTTTTTTTTGCTACCATTACAGCATCTCCACATTTTCTAAAACTGGCCATCTCGGACTCACTGGTTTCCTAGCAACAGCCAGGAACTACACAGTCGAGTTGAGAAAACTGTGCCAGCGTGGGAATGTTGACATGGCTCGCCTTTTTTTTTTTCTTTTTTTCTTTTTTTCCTGCAGCTAAACAGGCGCTGTCAAATCACACTTTTTACTCGTCGGACTATAACTGAGCAGTCACACGTTTCAAATCAAGCTGAGCAGGTTTTTCTCCACACTCTGCCTCTAACAGGAAGCCTTGGTTATTATAGCGATTGGAGGAAAAAGATGTTTCTCCACACATTTAAGGGCTGGTTTTAGTCCAGATGTGAATTTTATACTCAGATTTAGCTTATATTTCAAAATATGGGCATTTTGTAAACACAAATTACCTCTTTACATATACAAAGTAGAAGAAAATTAAAAATAATTAATTCCAGAGATAAATTACATGTTGTAGCTCTTATTAAACAAGGTTCTTCAAGGAGTTGTACATCCTGATGGCATCTCCTGTAGCAGTCTGTATCACAGCACATTTTAAAATGGATCTTATAAGTCCTTAGAGCTTAATTAGAAGAACCACTTATATAATATTATTAGTGATTGCTAATAAATACCTTTTTAAAAAGTTACAAAAAGTAGTGTTGGTAGATTTTCAGGCTGTAATAGTGACATTATATTGGACTTGTTTTTTTATAAGTTTCTTCAGCACACCTGAATTAACATATGGATTATCTCTGTATTGTGTTATGAAGTTATTACAACTGATTTATTTTTGGTTTTTCTGAATGCATTTAGATTTTTGTTAAATACTGGCATGCTGTTTTTGTATAGAGAGGGCTTTTTTTTTTTCTTGGCTAAAAAAATATTCTGTTCCCCTAATTTGTGTGAAAATTGTTGCAATACATCTTAATCTCAAACAAATTTGCCTGGGAAATCCTAACTCCATTACAAGAACCACCAATCAGACTTTGCTACCCGCTTTCCGTGTCTTGCATTGTCCCGCTGTCAGCTTGCTTCCCCGCTCTACCTGTGCGTCTCCTTGAGGGCTACTTTGATATTTTTCCTCTAATTTTCCCCAAACCGCCGCCCGTGATTCCCAGCGCGGATCGGGGAGATCTCGAACACTTTGGGTGCAGCTGGCTCAAATGTCAGAGTTAAACTTCCTGCAGAGCGAATGTCAATGTGGCCCTCTCGCTGTGTGTGGTTCTGTCTCGTTCTGTTGCATGCGTCCTTCAGCCCTGAGCTCGGCCTGTTCAGAACCTGGTTGGGAACGCCGGAGAGAAGGTACCACTCAGACACTTGGACTGAACCACGACTCACCAACAGGCAGAACATTATCTGCTCCTCTAACTCGCTCCCATCCGTAACATGTCCAGTCATTCACAAACTTCCACCTGCATTCTTTCTGGAAATGCTTTGCTTGCACATATTGCCTACAAATAGCAAGCATTTTATTTTAAAGCAGCAATCGTTTAGCATTTTTGACCATAATTATTAACAGCTGAACTGGAATAACTCGCTTGTATTGTCAGAGTTACTGATTCATTAAGGAAATTAAGAAAATTATTCTTAGTGCTGATGGGGTTTTTTTTACAGTTTCTATTCTATATTTTAGTTTAGTCGTTTGTTGAATGTTAATCTAATGCCTGTTGCAACATCACTTGCTTGTTTTGTAATATAAAATATTCAATAAATGTAGAAAAGAAAAAGTTAAGAGCTACAGGTTGCAGCCTGTAAAGCAGCGTGGTATTCCCCCAATTTTGGCCGGCTGCTCTGACTGCAGTCCTCACACAGAGGCACATTTGTCTTCATTTTTAATTCCTGGTGTCCAGAATAAAAATATTCCGTGTGAAAAGGGACTCCAAGTGCACAGGATGTACAAAACGCCTCCTCTTTGTGTTAATTTTTGCACCTGCAGTCAACACAGCAGCTGATAGCTGCTCATTTGTCTCTCATTTTTAGAGCTGCGTTATTTCCACTTCCTCAAAGCTGTTGGTCTGAAACTGAAGGTTTCTTCAAGAAGCGTTTCGAAAACCTGCGGGGTTTTCTGCGTCTGAAGAAACTGGAGACGGTTGGAGAGGCTAAATGGGGTTAAGGAGGAGGAAACGCTGTGTGGCTGCCAAAAAAACAGGATGTATAAAAGAGTTGCAAGTCTTTAAAGTCAGAAAGTTACCTGGTTATAAAAAGCTTCACTTAAATTATACATTTAGCTCTGATTCACTTTAAATAATATCCAATAAAGAAACCAATTAGTTTCAAATAAATCCAAATTAGTCTAGTTCTGCACAATAAAACAGTCAGATTCATATTCAATACCAATTTGATATAAATTAAAACGCAGTTCTGTCAATTTCAGTTATGTAAGGAAGACAAGCTTGTGGCGACTGAGGGGGAAAATACTTAATTTTAACCGCCACTTGCTAATGTTTGAGCAGAGGAAGATGATCCACACACAAAACAAACCACTGGACCAGAAGTACTTTCTTCTGGGGAAAACAAAAAGATTGCCTCTGAGAACACACTGCAGGAAAATAAATTAGCTTAACACTGAAATACTGAGCCAGGAAAGGAAAACTCAGTAAATGAAGTGAATAGAAACATTGAGCCAGGAGTACTTTCCAGTTTAATAGCAGTGCTTTCATACACTTAATTAATCAAATAATTGAGGAAAAAATAAACACATTGCAGCATATTCAGATAAATTATTTTTTTCCTCACCACATGGCCTTTTTTGAGTCTGTATGTTCCAGTTAACGATTAATCAATTACTAAACTAGTTGATTGGAGTATACAGACTCTAAAAAAAGGCCATTTGGTGGAAAAACATTCTGGGGGGAAAAAAAAAAATAAAAAATTAATGTTGATTAAATTAGGAACTATTTTCAGAGCCATTGCTGTAATCACAATAATGGAGCTGTTTCTGCAAACCTGTGAAAAAAATCAGAATTTTCAAAGTTTTTCTAATTTAAAAACGTGGTTGCATTTGGCTACAGACAATAGTGTGATATTAAGTTGCAGCATAAAAATGTCGAAAATGTTGCCTCAAGACCGATTAAGACTGAAACCACAACAAACGGTGTTAATTGCAGTTAGTTTTGACAAAAGCTTCACCAAAACAGTTTCCTCCAGCAAAATGATGTTAAACTGAATCCGTTATTGAGACAACAGCAGCTTTATTAAAACGTTTTCCCTGTCGGGTCTTTACCGACGCTCTAGTGCCGTCTGCTTGTGGGTTAATTTGATGCTACATGTAAAGAAAACCTGTAATTGTGCCCACATTAGAAACGATGCTGCCGCTCCATTAACCTCTGCTTACGCTACATTAGAAACACAGATTCTCTTGATGCTAACACACATTATCTAACCCAACTCGCATCATTTCCATTCACCGAACTACTCAACTAATCTACCTGATCCAGCCTGTGTTGTTTACGTTGAGTGTTTTGTTTTTTAATTTCATCTAACTGATGTGCTGACGTTCTTCTCTTGATCTCTGGATTGAGCTCTAAGTTTTGTCGAGGGGGCTGGAGTGGACTGCTTCGCTCTCAGACTCGTTATGTAATCTGTCTCTGGCAGAAAGCTGTAGTTATGGGCGACAGCAGAGAGGCTGTTAGGTGATGCAGCTGAGAGCAGCAGAGAAACACTCTGAGGTGATCCAGATTATCAGTCAGACCTGATTTCCATTCAGTCTGTAATCTCTGATAAGATTAATTTAGCTGAAGTAATATAAGGGTTCATACAGGTGCTTGAAATCCTTGAAAATGTTTGAATGTCATTCAAAGTGCTCAATATTTAATCTGCACAGTTTTATTAATAAACTGCAATCTAACATTTGATTAAAAGCTTAAATTTTTGAAAATGTTACAGATAAAATCAGATATTTTCATACACCTAATAAAAAATATTTTTCCTCGCTGTCTGAAGTTAAAACAGACAAAATAATTTTTCTTTGCTAAATGGCAGAGATTTTTATATAACTTTCTTTGGACATTGTGTTTAAGTATTTAACAATTTTCTCTTTTTGGATTGTTTCAGTGTAATCAACATTTATTATTCCTGATCAATCAGGAGCAAGTTTTGCATCAGACTGACCATAAGTTAGCAGCACTGCTAGCAGCTAACCGCTAACAGCTAGCTGCTAGCCGCTCTGAAATACGAACAGTAATAAAAAGAGAGAAACGGTGCAGCTGTGGTCACTCTGCGGGAAACACTGTAACTACGTAATATTAACTTGTGATGTGAATTTTATTTTTCATTTGAATTAAAAATAATAGTCTATGCGTGGCTCTTGGTTTGTACCTTTTGTCTGCATTACCCAAGTAGAAAAGGTTGCACATTTTAAAAATAAAGTGCCATAATGTGAATATGGCGCAACAGTCATTATGTTTGGGCCAGCAACAAATTTCTACAAGACAAAATGAAACATCTGGGTTTATTTTAGTCCATCAGAACCAGAGGTTCTCCATCAGCAGAGAGTTGACCACATCCCGCCCACCGTAACGAGGAACGTAGTGTGTAAAGGAAAAGCTCACTACCTGTTTAAAACCGAACCGCATTTTAATCGGTCAGAGCGTGAGCTAACGTGGATCTGTGTATCCACAGTCAAACATGCTAATGCAAAGCTTTAGCTCAGCTTTAGTGTGAAAGTCTCCTCAGACTGAAGGTCATAACTGTGTGCCTGTGAGTCGCTGACCTGACGTGACTTCATCAGAATATTGACTGTAAAACCAAAGTGAAAGGATTTCCAATGTTTTTCTAACTTGTTTGTCTTCCACATCCTCGTTTTTCAGCTTTAAATTCTGTTCATCACCTCCCACTTTTCTCCCTTATCACACCACTTTCCCTTTTTTTTTTTTTCCCGTCCTCCCCCCCTTTTTTCCTTTCTTCTCCTCTGCAGTGCCGCGCCTCAGCGGCCGCCCGGTGCCTCCCCGTCTGCCCACAACATCAGCAGCTCGACCGTGTCTGACCGCACCAACTTCCCCAGAGGCGGGGTCATCCGCAGCACGTTCCACGCGGGCCAGCAGCGCGGCGCCCGCGACCAGCAGGGCTCCGCCTACCCCGGCGGGCCCGCGTCCCCGTCCCTGTCGCACGGCAACAGCCAGGCCCGGCGGGGCCACGGGGCCACTGGGATTTTCAGCAAGTTCACATCCAAGTTTGTACGAAAGTGAGTAATCGTCGTCGTAGTCGTCGAAAGATGAGCAGGTTGAGGTTCGTCTCCGTTTGCAGCTTTAGATTAAGGAAGGATCAAAGGAAGGAAGTGAAACAGGAAGGATGTTGAGTAGGTTTACAGGCAGTGAAGTTATATTGGTGGTCGTTATCGTCGGTATTTAAGCACCAGTTGAAGACGGCTGAGGCGAGATGTGCTTTACAAGTTATTTAACGGGCCAGTTTCCTGCCAGAATTACAGTTCTCTGCACCGTCAGCCCCACAGCGCTGCTGAGGTGAAAAAGGAAAGTGGAAAGCAGCAGCTGCTCTGTAATCTGGGTTGGAGCTGCTCTCACCAGCCAGTCATTTTGGTTGTGGTCCAATTTCTTTGGCATTTTGTTTTATGCAGTTGTAGAGGATTTATCATGGAGACTGAAGAGTGTTTTTTTTCCTTTTCTTTTCTTTAAACTAGAAACATATTGTTTGTCATTAAGTTGCTGATTTTGACTATTTAAAGATCATAAGGCAAAGAACGGATTAATACACGTAGTGAATCTGCAGCTGCTTGAGTAGACAGTCACAAAAATGTCATGCTAACAATAATAAGGGCAGTGAGTTTTATTATATCATTAAAGTCAGAATTATAGGAACATGGATTTTTAAAGCAATACAAAGAGAAGATCCTTTCCTTTTTTGTTTCTTTAAGGCAGTAATATATTATCTAATGTAGAAGCCTTGACTATTTACTGAAAAGAAATAAAACAGATTAATAGTAATAAATGATCAACTATATGAATTCTAATTTATAAAAATTCTACTGAATATTAAATAAGTACATGAAATTATTAATAATGCAATTATAATATTTTTACTTAATTATGTTTATGTAGTTGTATGTGATTTGAGAAATATTAATGGTTATAGGATTTTAAATAATTACAATAACATCAACAGATTGGATAATCTAAAAAAATTAATACAAATAGAAAATAAATGTGAATAACCAAATGAATAATAATATTTATGTAAAAAAAAACAGTAAAATTCAACAAAATTACATCTGAACCTGAAAATGAAAAAAGTTATATTAGTAATAATCATGTAGCTGTAATGCAGAAACAATGAGTGGTGATAGTAATATTGATTATAATAATAAAAATGAGCAGCTCTAATAACAAAACTAAATTACCTTAAATGCATTACATTAATGTGAAAAATAGTATAACTTTATAAGTCCTAAAAAATGTATAACTAATAAATAATAATGATAAATAGGATGACACTGAGATAACATAGAAATTGTAATGTAATATTAGTGGCTATAGTATTAACTAATATATATAACTTATATTTATAAATCTAAATATATATATATTTATATAAACACAATTTAAGAATATTGTTATAATATAAATAAATCTAAAATAATAAAAGTAGGTAGAAAATATGTAATAAAAACAAATATTAAGATAAGCAAGTCACCTTTAACTGTTAATAAAACATTGTGTAATATCATATATTTGATTCCACATGAAGTCAAAGTTGATCAATTAGCAGTGAGTCTGACACCAGGCCTAAAGGTTCATTATAAACACAACAACTTTGGTTTTATCCTTAAAGGAATATAAATTCATTATTTTCTTTCAGATTTATCAGTTTTATCGCAGTCTGAGTTCTGCTGGGTCATTCATGTGTTTCTAAGGATGAGGCCTGCGTTTTGTTCGCGTGCCGTCCTCATGGAAACAAACCGTGTGTGTTTGTGTGTACGAGGAGGAGACGGAGGTACCGCCGCTCTCCAAGCCTCCCACTCAGCGTATCCATGGTTACACCGGAGATATCGTTTCTCCTACAACTATAAATACCGCTGGTGGGGACACCTTGACACACATGCTCACACACAAACCGGTCAGGAAAGCAGGAAATCGTAGCACCCAACCATTACCGCCATGCTTGTCCTGGAGTCTCTGTCTGTGTGTTTACAGATGAAGTTGTTGCTTAACCGTGTCTGTGTGTTTTTTATGGGAATGTTTTTGTTCTTTGCTGCACGGTTGACCTTCTCACATCGCAAGCGCTTAATTTCAGGAATAACCAGGACGGCTGCGTTATGTGGAGGAGAGTTTCATCTCACTTTGTTGAGGCAGAGCAGAGAGGCTTTCTACGACGGAGTGTTAGGGCCACGCCAAGGAAATAATAGAGAGAGAAAATTATGAGAATGAAGTTGTAAAATTAAGAGAATAAAGTCACAAAATTGAGAATGAAGTTGTAAAATTAAGAATAGTCGTTTTGCGAAAATAAACTTGTATGAGGATAATGTCATAGTTTTGAGGGTAAAACTATATTCTTGTAATATTACAAGAATAAAGTTGAAATAATACAAAATTAAAATCGTAGTATTACAAGAAAATAAAGAAATAAAATTACAAGAATAGATTTAGAAAATTAAAAGAATAGTCAAGTAAAATTGTACGAGAATATCGTCATAGTTTTACGAGAATAAAGGCGTACAAAATAAAAACGAAATGATACGAAAACAAAGTTGTGGCATCACAAGAATAAAGTAATATAACGACTTTATTCTGGTAATATTGACTCTATTCTTTTATTATTGCAACTTTATTCTCATATAACCGACATTATTCTTGTAATTTTATTACTTTTTTCTCATATCATAACTTTAATATTATGACTTGTAATTATATTTCTTTATTGTATGACTTTATTGTCATAATTTTTACAGTTTGGCCCTATAACTCCGTTGTAGGTTTTAGTTTTTCCCTCAGTCATCCTTTAAAATCCCTCTAACAACATTGGTTCACCTTTAATCACTTTATGCAGGAACACTGATGTTTTGTCTGTTCATTTTTTTTTTTTAATTTTCATTTATTTTTTATCTTGAGGACAGTTTATCTTTTTTTACAGTAAAGTTGTAAATGCGTACGTTTTATACATCCAATTTTTTTGTCTTTCTTTCTTTATCCCTCTTTTGTTTTTTGTAGAAATCTCTCATTCAGGTTTCCAAGAAGGTAGGCAACAAACCTGACGTTAAACATAACCCCTTGATATATTTTTACACGTATATTTTCCTCTTTATATATATTACACATATATATATTTATTCCCTTTATTTTTTTGGTGTTTTTGTGCAGCTTTTTTGTTCAGATCTTCCTTTTGTTGCCTTCCTATTTTTCTGTGGTTTGGCCCCTTTTTCCCCCCCTGAGTTTGAGTGCCGTGTTTTGGCCAGATTTTATTTATTTTATTTTTCTTACTAACATCCCTGTCACTCACCAAGCCATCATCATGCAGTATAACACTTCACCTCTCTCCCTCTTCGTCCTGCCACCGTCCTTCCCATCCACCTCATCCTCGCCCCCCCATCCTGTTTACCATCCGGCTGGAATGTGTGAGAGCTCAGATCGTCTGCAGAAATCACAGATTTAAGACCAAACCTCTGCCTTCCTAGATGTGAAAACATTTTCTCTTAAAAATCCAAAAGCAAGGAGAAATAGTTGCAGAAATGAAAACAGATTATTGTTGATTTTGCTTTTTTTTTTGGTCACAAACGCTTCAGATCATATAGAAAATATTAATATGAGTTATAGATAAGTCAAGTCAACACAAAATGATTTAATTTATTGAAACGATAACCTGACTCCCATGTGAAAATATAATCATCCTCTTTTTGTTATATTGTGAATTTATCATTCAGAAGCCCTAAGCAGTCATAATGACTGCCTGGCCTGTAAAGTCACAAAATCACTTTAATAGAGCCTGAAGGCTAAGAAAAACGCTAAAGCAGCAAGTCATACCCCTGATCTATAGAAATGAAAAGATTAAAACTAGATCTGTCCATTTGGAGAGGATTACAAGGCCATTTCTACATTTTTGGGACTCATATTGTACCTGCAGTCTAACATGCCGGTAGTAGCGGGAACCATCGGTTAAATGTTGTTTAAGTGCCTCACAATCACACCAACAATCATAAAACTGTAGCGTCTCGTACAGAGCACAGGAAATGACACGAAAACCTCTGAAGACGCCGTGACCGTAATGTAAACAAAAATGGAGTAACATCAGATTTTAGCGGGTGTAGGATTCTTCTTATGTCTTTGGTAAGAGATCATGAGCCATTTTTCTGGCTAGCTCTAAACTCACACAATTGTTCAGGTTGTATTTACCCAGAATGCCCTCCGCTATAGCCCACTTTGGTATTGACCCTTTGCAACTACGTCACCTAATCACATCAAGGTGCCATAATGGACGTCAGAAGTGTTAAACGGATCAACTTTGATTGTTTTTCAAGGTTGTTTATGCCAGTATAGCCAGTCAAGCTAACTGGTCTGTCTCTAGAAAGCAGTATTTACAGACTTTGGAAATGGCTAGCTTCGAAACTGACCAAAACCTTCTCTCACCTGATGTTCCCCTTACATCAGAGCAGACTTAAAAGCGAACAAAAGACCAATTTTTCTGTGTGGTTGGACAATTTCTAATGATTATGAGCCAAAATGCAATACTTGACTGCATCTTACTAGTCTCATGAAGCATATGAATGTTAATCATCTTGCCTTGTAAAAAGTGTTCACTCCAAATTCGCCAAGGGCTGATTGACGGCTGCTATCCATCGACGTCTTCTTTAAACATCAAAGGTTTGCGATAAAATTCCATTTAATGTTTGTGCAGCACCATATGGCCGTTTTTTTACAAAGAAATCAACTAAATAAAAGTGATGTTAAGTTATAAACTTCATCTGCAGGAGTGCATAGGTTGTTTTGACGTCTGTCCAGTATTGCAAAGGGTCAGTATCTCATATAAGCGCTCAAACTGGGGCAGAGTTCACTTCAAGCAAACCCAAACCCGAGTTCACTGTTTCGGTTCACATCAGAGTCTGATAGGACACTCATACTTCCCCAAACAAACCAGACTTTCTAGGCAAACAAACTAAAGTTTAATTAAAGTGGGCTTATCAGGGCCGGTGAGAATTCACCCTAAGGTTTAGGGTTAATTGCTTTGTCACATATGAGCATAGATAGTTTTTTCCCTTTTATATTTACTCATTTCATCTTGGTTAGAATTTGTTGGGATGATCTGAAAAATTGTGACCGAAAAAAGCAATCTCTTTGTTTTTTTTCCCCCCTCAGCACTTTATGATAGTAGATAGTACTGTGACCTTTCCCCATTTATTGATGCTCCTTTAATCCAAGCTAACTCCTTCAAACCATCACCCATCACATCCCTGTGCCTTAATCTGCTTAGATAGCGAAGCCGGGTCGTCCTCCTGGCTTGTTTTCAGCTCTGGTCGGTTTGGCAGAGGAGAGGACCCAGGAGGGACGGGTCCGCAGACCTTCAGGCTTTTTCTCCCGTAACATTCATCTCTGTTCTCACTCACTCCTGGCATTGGCTCTCTAACATCAACAGCAGCAGCAACAGACCTGGATGGCTTTGAGCAACTGTGGCTGGAACAAAAACCTTTTTTATCGCTTCATTTAAACATGTGGATCTACTCGCTCACACCTTTTCACATGTTTGTGTTCATTGGAAATGCAAAAAGCATGTCAAGAGAAGTTATTTGTCCCTTGCATTGGTTTGTTTCAGCCAGCAGGTAGAGCAATGCTAACGCTCTGTGCGGGACACTGCTCCACCTGCTGGTCAGAGCTTGTATTACATGTTGTGTCTGTGTTCACGTGAGATTATTTCAGTATCTAAAAATGTTTATTTTGTTACTGGGAGAACAGCTTTAAGGTGTTTTTAAATAGATTTAAAATAATTATTTTACAGCTTTCACTCCCATACTTTCATTTAAAACGTATCTTTAGAGTCATATACATATATTTGCTTTTAGTTAGGATGTTGAAAAGCCTTAAAATAAATGCAGATTTTCTAAACTTTGATTTTTGTACATGCATTTGGATTTATACTTTTAATTTTTTAAGCTCATCTGAGTTTCTTTAAATTTAATCATTAACAATATTTGAATCAAATTTGTCATAGATGAGTAAAGCTACGTTCACACGGCAGGGAAACCTTTTCATAATAATCTGAACGGCAGAATTTTGATCTGTTCTCCACAAAAAGTTTGATTTTTACCACTTCCAAATGTCAGATACATGCATGATTGTTTTCAAAGAGTCTAATATATAAAATATTATATTTCCTGTTACTAAGTCACCAGGAACCGGTTTCAGACGTCAAACTGTTGGACGTGTCTCTCCAATCGTCCTCGTCTGTCTTTGTCTCTCCGTTCAGTTTGTCCTCCGTGTTTTCTGTCCCGACTGCTGTGAGGAGCGCGGATGGTGTGTGTGTGTGTGTTTAGACTGTGTGTAGGTCCAATGTGTTACTAACACAGGTTGGTTTAACCTCCAGTTCTGGGGTCATTCATGCCTAACGCCGCCCCCTCATCATGCCGCCCTGGTTGCTCCATCCTCATCCAAAGAGCCTCTCATTTGGTCCAACTTGTTACGATTATCTCACTTATTCACTTTTCAGTTATAGTGTTTTAAATGAGTTAAACGTATTTAAAAGCATCTCTAGGAGCTGCTCAAGTTGAGAAAAAATCCCGCCTTGATATTTCTATATTCCTAAAAACGTAACAGTAAGCACATTTTATTTTAGATTTGCAGAAATTAAACATCACTTCCTGTTTGCATTTTGATTCAGCTGAGCTCATGACTCAAAACAAGTTAACTTCCTCTTCTTTTAAATAAAGTATCACTTAAAGAAACTCAAACGGACAGAAATGTAGCGGGTGCTCTCATATTCGGCAATTTATTTTTAATAAAATATGAGAGCTTTGTTGAAAATCAAACAGAAGCTTTTTTTAGTTATCATTTTTAAAAATTGCTGACTGCGAACCCAAAGATCAGATGAGATATTTTTAATAAATGTGAATTTATGAGATGCTTTGAGGTGCATTTAAAACTTCCTGCATTGATTTAAAAATATTACAAAATATTATTGCATTTAAAAACCTCAATCTTATAATCCTAAACCATTGATGTCTAAACAAATAATCAGCTAAAAAAAAATTATTTTTAAAACTAAAATAACAAAAATGTTGTAATTCTTTAAATATTACTTTACTAACTCAACAATAAGCTAAGCATGAACTATTTAAACGTTTTTTGTAGAGAACAAGATCCAAAACATCAAATGTTTTATTAAATGAAAGGCTTACAATTTGCTTAATATCTTTGGGTTTGACTGGGAAAAAATGTAAAAATATTTTGTCTAGCCATTTGTTTAATTTAAATAATTGTATAAAATCACTTAATCCATTTATAACAGTGTGAAATATATATATATATTTTTCTCAGTGTAATCCAAAGCAACTCTAATTTATAAATGTTGAAAATAAAAAGTTGATGGTTGGACTGGAGTATTCAGGACGGCATGGCGAAGAAAACAATGTTTGTTTTTTACAGTAGTTATTATTTTGTAATTACCTATGAGAACCTGAATGTTTCCCCCAAACATTTGAGCAAAAACTAAACTTGTGTTGATTTTTTCCGAGGAGTTCGTATGAGGGAGAGGGTCGGGATGAGGGCAGCAGGTGAGACGCAGAGCGACCCGACCGCAGATTAAATAATCCCTCAGATTGTAGCAAAGTTCCTGTTAATCAGTAGATGACCGCCTGGGAGAGGGGAGCTGTAATTGGTTGGTGGTGGTGATTCCGGTGTCCAATCAGGGGGCTGCGGCCATTTTTAGCGGTAGAGAGTGACAGCGATGGCGTGGAGGGTGAGCTGCATGGTCATGAGTGTGTGGGAGAGAGGGGGGGTGGAAAAAATCACATCGAGGCTCCAAAATGTGTGTTTGTGTGCAACAAATTGGTCAAAAACCCAGAGAGTACCACGATGCACACCAACACACACGGAGGAGCGTTAAAGTTTATCTCCATCATCCACACATGCTCATCAGTTTTGCTTCTCCTCCATGTTTCCCACCTACTCCTGGTTCTGACTTCACTTTTTTACGATTTTCCTCTTAAATCTTAAACTTTCCTCTTTTCTCCCTCCTCCTCTCCGTCTTTCCCTTCCTCCCTCCCGTCGCTCCTCACAGATCCGTGCTGAGCAGTACTGTAGACAAGTCGGAGAAAACCTCCGGCGGCGTTCTCTCCTCCTCTTCCAACAACGACGAGAACAACTCCTCGCCCGGCTCCGGAAACACCGGTGGGTGACAGAATACCTTCAACTCGTTCAATCATTTCAGAAAATGTTGAATAAAACCATAAAAAATTGTTTATTACGTGAGAGATGGGAAGTATGGAGTTAAAGTTTTATCGTGATATTTGGTGGTACTTTTACGATAACAAAGACTATTATTTACTTCCTGTGGGTGTCACAGCAATTATAGCCCCACAAACACAAATACTGCTCTTGGAAAATGTTCCTATTGAGTTTTTTTGGGACATCAGTCACATAAAGAATAATTACACACTGTATTTTAAAATTTATTGGTGTTTATTTATACGTTCATTGAACAAATACTGGATAAAATAATAAAACTATCAATCCTGACAGTAAGGACATGTTTGGGAGGTTTTTAGAGATTCAGAAATTTCCTAAAAAAAAATATAGAAACTGAGATTCAAATGTTGAAAATTTGCTTTAAAAACTTTAAAAAATTTAGATTAAGCTCAGTAATTCTTTAGAAAAAACATTGATAAAGTCAAAAATTTGCAATTAAAAATTTCTGAAATTTTGAGATTAATATCAGAAATGTTCTAGAAAATGTTTGAGATTTCTGAGTTTGAAAAGTTAGATTTGTGAGAAAGAACTCAGAAATTGAGATTAATCTCAGAAGTTTCCTAGAAAAAGAATGATGAAATTTCTCATCTCCAAAACTCAAACATTTTCAAGGAAAATTTCAGAAATGTTGAGATTGTCAGAAAGTTTCTATAAAACACTTGAAAATCTAAGTTTCGAGTCGAGCATTTGCCAAAAAAAAAAAAAACTGAATTTTTTTGATTATTCTCAGAAATTTTCTAGAAATAAAGAAATTTCAAATATCAAAAATTTTGAAAGTCAGGAAAGTTTCAGAAGTCAGAAATTTTTTACTTTTGAAATTCAAAGTTTTTTTTTCAAGAAAATTTCTGGGATTAAACTCAAAATTTTAAAAGTTTTCTGACAGAAATTTACACCTTTTTTTTCTATCTGTAATGAACCTAAAGCGCCGCTGCAGAAAGGCCTTCATGGTTTGTGGAAGAAAAAAACAAAAAAAAATTTTTTTTAAAGTGAAACGTTGTTGTTCCTTGATCCGCCTGCAGGTGGCACCGGCACGCCTCCGGCCAACGCCAGCCAGAAGGACGCTGCCAAGCCGCGCTCGCTGCGCTTCACCTGGTCCATGAAGACCACGTCGTCCATGGAGCCCACGGAGATGATGCGCGAGATCCGCAAGGTGCTCGACTCCAACAGCTGCGAGTACGAGCTGCGCGAGCGCTACATGCTGCTGTGCATGTCGGGCAACCCGGCGCACGACGACTTCGTCCAGTGGGAGATGGAGGTGTGCAAGCTGCCGCGGCTCTCCCTCAACGGCGTGCGCTTCAAGCGGATCTCGGGAACGTCCATGGCCTTCAAGAACATTGCTTCAAAGATCGCCAACGAGCTGAAACTGTGAGCGGCGGCGGGCTGATGCTAGCGGCGGGGGGCGGGATCACTTTAAAAACATGATTGTTGTCTAGACTACAGTCTGAAGCGTAGGGCTGCCGGTTCTGAGACCTGCAGACGGAGTAGATGGCCGCCATCTTCTGCTGAGACGTTCCACTCTTGCATGTCTGATTCTTCTCTGTTTTTTCGTTAGGAGGCACTTTGATCACTCGGACCACTCCAGTTTTTCCTCCTTGTATTTATTCGGTTTCTGCACGGTTCTGCTGTCGGGCGGTTCTGGTGGGGGAAGCGATCTTTTGAGCCTTATTTTGCTGGTGAGTTCGGTTCGGGTTCTGCTCCGACTCGTCCCGACAAGCGAACGGACCCTGTCCCCGTCCTGCCGCCTTTGTTTTCTCCCCGCCTTCGGCACAAACACATCCGAACTCTCACCTTTCTCACTCCGTTTAGGTTTCTCTGCTGCCGCCATCTTTATGTTTGTTTTCTTCTTTTTTAAAAGGCTTATAATAAATGACAGAGTGTTATGGCCATGCTAAGAAAACAAAAGTAAAATTACAAGAAGAAAGTCGAAGTATTACGAAAATAGCCATATTATGAAAACTCGTACAAAAAGTCATAATATTACAAGATTAAGTCGTAGTATTATGAAAAATAGTTGAGAATTTGTACAAGAATAATCATAAGAATTCGTACCAAAAGTTGTATTACGAGAATAAAGCTGTAGTATTACGAAAATAGTCATTATGAGAATTCGTACATAAAATCGTAGTATTATGAGAATAAAGTTGTATCACAAAATAGTCGTATTACGACTGTTTCTATAATATTGACTTTATTGTCGTAGTATTACAACTTTATTTTCATGATTACTTTATTTTCGTAATATTATGAATTAACTCTCGTAATCCTTTATTTTCATATTACTTTATTCTTGTATTACATCTTTTTCTTGTGATATTTCAGCTTTATTCTCAATATATTTCGACTTTATTTTCGTAATATTTCGACTTTATTTTCGTAATTTTATTTATTTTCCTCAGTGTGGCTCTAATAATCCGTCGTTGTAAGAGTTGTGCACTGGAACAAGATGGGGAGGATTTTACGTTGCCTTTCGTAGAAGAATTCAAATCGAGGGGGGTCATTTCCTTGTCCTCAAGCGATTTATTTGTGCCCCTGGAATCCCCGCTCACCTCTGATTGGTTGGTTGTTTTCACACCTTCATCTCCAGGATGTCAGCCTCTTCCTCTTCCTCCCGCTTGTTGAGCGTCCCAAAGAGCAAACTCACAGGAAGTCGTTTTTTTGTTTTTACTTTTGGAGGATGTGTGTTATAGAAGATCACTGGAAACAACGAGAAAAAAAAAAAGATAATTGACGACGAATGGTGAATTATTTTCCTCTACTTTTTTTTTTTTTTTGATTTGATAATATATTTTTGTGTCGTTGAAATTATTGGGGATTTGTACAGATTTGTGCGGGCAGGGGGGAAAATTCGGATCATATCATTGCTGCCTTTTTCTTTTTGGGTGTACTGCACCTTTAACACAGATTAACACCGACCCTCCCTGGATTATTGACCTATTTAATGATGGTGGTGGTGGTGATGATGACTACTGCTGGTTTGTTTTTTATTTTTATTATTTTTACTCTGTTAAAGAAGGCCTTTTGTTGGTCCAGAATGGCTTGAAGCAGATAGAGAAAGTTTAGTTTCTCGGAAAAAGAATAAAAAAGTAAAAAGAAGAAGAACACCCAGGCGGACTCTGGTTTGCGTTTGACGCTTTAGCTTCAGAAATAAACTCGGATCAGTGAGGAAGCCTCAGTTAGTCAAACCTAACTCAACACTTTTCCTTTCAGCTTTTAATACGTCAGTTTCTCTAAAATCATTGTATTAAGGTGCTGGGTGTTGGATTCTAATTATTATTATTATTATTATTATTATTCAGCCAGTTGCTGTTATATTATCTCTTTCAGGGTTGATTTTTATTTTGCATTATTTTCGTTTTACATTGCTGTAATTTACATTGATTTTAAATGTGTTTTGAGGAAAGTGTAACTGTAGTGGTGGGATTACTTTTTGTTCTTTTTTTTTTCCCTCTGGGGAGGGACGATCAGCTCCTTAAGAAAATGTATTTGTTTTTGTTTTTTTGTGCAAAGACGACATAATGAAAAATTACAATGATAGTAATAAAACAATGATATAATGATGGCCTGACTCCGCTCTGCTGCCGCCGCTTTGCCTCCCCAGGTGGCCCTGGAACGAGAGGATCGTCTCAGGTAATGTAGCAAAAAGTGTTAAACTAAAACTTAAAATGTTTCAGATCGACAAAAAAATGTAAATAAAAAATCCAATATGGCAAAGTAAAGCTAGTAACTACTGTTTACAATTTATTAAAATTACATGAAAATTACTTCAAACCTCGCTGCAGCAGTATCCAAGCATACTGATATAAAGTTGAGTGGAAGGAAAAAGTGCAACACAAGGAATTGTGAATTTTTCATATATCAAAGTGAACAGAAATTAACATCTGTTGCTTTATACATCCTTTCAGTTTTTTCTTCCACTCAACTTTTTGAGTTTCTACACTTGAATGATATAATTGATTACTAAATTAGTCACCAATTATTTTTAAAAATTGATTTATCACAATTGGTTCCGTTCTATTTACTAAACCAATGTGGAAAAAGTAATTGGTTACACCTGAGAATGCCCTGCTTACAATTTATTAAAATATTAGATTATTGCTTAAAACCATCAAATTATTTTAAAAAGAGACTCCAACAGCATACAGGCGTATTGATGGAAAGTTGAGTGAAAGGAAAAACTGATAGATTCACAAGTTAACTTTGGATTTTCATCAATTTTATATCAAAATTAACAGAAATAAATTCCTGTTGCTTTTGTACCACTTTCTAGTGCAGTTCTTTGTTCCACTCAACTTCCCAATAATATGCAACGTATCATTTTTGCAATAAAAATTCCTTTTATACTTTGAGCATTGCTGATTCACATGAACCTTCACGAACCATTACAGAAGCCCAGGCCATCACATGTCCACCACCATGCTTCACTATGTTGGATGTCTCTTTCTGAAATGTCAGATTTAAACCCAAACCTTCCCTTTTGTCTCAACTGTTTCCCCAAATATCAAGAAGTTCTTGGCAGATGAGAGACGCTCCCTTATTTTTATTTTTTATTGATCTTCAGTAGTTTCCCTCTGAGGTTATTTTTGTCCCCTTCTTATTATTGAATCATGACCACTGACCTTTACAGCAGCAAGTGAAACCTGCTGAGCTTTAGAAGCTGCTGCAAGCCAGTCGCTCTGGGAAGCTTCACCACTTTGACATTTTCAGACTTTTGCCTGAAAAATATATATATATTTTTTAAACCCTTTCCAGACGAACAAATGTCAAAGATTTTGTTAATGAATTTCTTTAGACTGGGGCATGAGGTGTAAATATCTTATTATAGGTTTTCATGAAGACATTGTCTAAACCTCTGGCAAGGCAAGTGAAAAGGTCCAAATTGTAACAAACTTGAGTTTTTTGCCATGTGGCGCCATCTAGTGACCAGTATGAGAGAGTGCAAGTAACTTCAAAACTGGGAAGAGAAAATAGTGAACTGGGAACAAATTTGGACTTTGTGCATTCAGTTTTTTGTAGGCGGGTGTTCAACATGTATTATACAAGCTGTACTCTGGGCTTGTATAATGGACTTAAAATTTCATCATGATATTATCTGGTACTTTTGTACTAATAGATGCGTTTCGATTTGACAATTTCGAAAAAAAACTTTTTTTTTTACATTATTAAATTTGTTTTAATTCACAAACCTGTCAGAAACACTTTTTTCACAACACACGAGTCACATGATCAACCGGATGTTGCCACTGGCGCAAACCATGAAGACAGGAAGTGACTGGAGAATAGTAAACTGGGTGACAGCGGCATGTATGTCCTCTTAGAACAAGTATTTTTATTAATGTAAATAAATGCTACTTTGTCTATATACGTTTTAATAATAATCCGGAAGTATTTCGTCAGCACATGCGCAAATGAGACAAATTACAGTCGCAGTGACACTGTATGCACTTATTCACGTGATCTTAATTGGGTTTCCTAAATTGTGAAATTGCTTTTTAGACATTAGTGGAACATTGAATTTTTAGCACATTTGTAATTGAAAAGTAGCTAATGATAACCAACTTGTGAATTACATTTAGAGTAACTGAATGGTCCCACAAACAAATAATGCTCTTGAAAAATATTCTCATTTGTAATAAAACTTTTTTATGTCAAGTCACTCAAAAACGTACAATTTGTGATACTGACCTGCACATATTTAATTATATTTTCAGATTTGTTGTTACTGTCACTGAACAAGCAGCTGAGTTTATTTTCACTGATTCACAGAAAAGATTAGATATTTGAATGCAGTCCAGGATTTAATTTGCTTTTCCAGATGTGAATAAATTTTGATAAAAACTATTGTTCTTGAATGTTACCTACCTCTGTTCTGTCTAGCCTTCCTTTGCGTCCAGGATCGAGCTCCTCCTTAAAACACGACAGGAGTTAAAACTGTTTGATCATTTTGGTTTTTATTCTAAAATGTTGAACAGAAAGTGTTTTTTTTTTCTCTCCACAGTGTAAACAACTTGTCACATAAGGTACAAACAAACAGAAACCAAAACAAATGAGAAGGCAGTCCTTGTTTGAATCCAAACCAAGTGATGGGACTGATTCTGTTTCCAGTTGGGAATCATGTCCAAGTGAAGGAGAAAAGGACGTTTCAGGTAAACGTGTTGCAACACTGTAGGCAGCATGAACGAAGATATTGATGTAAACAAACAAACTGCAGCGTTTCCTCATGATGGACTGGTTTAAGTTAACAAGTGGTTGGGATTTCAGCAGGAAGTTCCTCCAGGAGGACGCATCCTCTCTCCTGATTGGATCAAACAGGCAGGAAGTCATTCTGATGCACCAATCAGAACTTAGTGATTAGATTTCTGTAAGAGTAAAGCTGCAGTATGTAACTTTTAGAAACAATATTATTTTTACATATTGGTTAAAACTGTCATAGTAAAATATGAGACAGATCATCTTAAAAAAAGAAAAAATATGGGAGCTCCTCTAATGTAATCTGCACAAATCCACCGATCCAGGTCAGAAACAACTAATCAGAAGCAGGAGGAGGGTCTTAGCGCTGTCAATCAACATCATATATGGGCTGCTACTACTGTTTAAATCGATAAAAGTTTTGAATTTGGTAGCCATACTAACTTGCTTTAGCATTTAGAACTAGATGTAACATAGAAAGATGGAGGGTTTGAGCAGTATATACATATGTATGATTGACAGCGCTAAGACCCTTCTCCTTGCTCTGATTGGTTGTTTTTTCTTCTTGCAGATGGCAGTAGAACCACAGGGAGCTTAATTTCTTTTGTTAAGATAATCTGTCTCATGTAGTCACCTTCCTAAAATGTTGTTAAAAGTGACAGTTTTAACAACATGTGAAAAACACAGTTTGTAAAAGTGCAGCTTCAAAACCTTCCTGTAGAAACTTTTCTTCACTCTCCTCTGCCTTCATGTTCTCCGCTGGACGTCTCGCTCTCTTCCCGCCTGAATGAACCTTCGCTGTGTTGAAGTCTGTCTCTTCATTTTAAACGCCTCGCTGACTCGTCTTCTGACAGTAGCAACTTCCACACTGAAGAGTAGCAGATCAAACCTTTTCTGGTTCCAACCAGCCAAATGAGACTTTTAGTTTTTATTTTGTCTTCAAAGTGATACTTTCATGTCATCTGATAAGTGATAATCAAACCAATGATGGAAAATGTGACTTTAATGGATTAATTGGGACTCTGAGGTGCCAGAGGTAAGCAGATTAAAGTTCTCGTCGTCTCATTGCCTCCTTTGTGCTCAGTCATCATCAGTATGCACAATCTACGCTACTTACAGTCACTAACAGTCTATCTAGGACTCAACCTTAAATATGGCTCCAGTTATACTGAAGAGCTGCAGCTCTTCATGTCTTTTTAACTTAAACTGGAAGCAACAAATTCAACTACCTAAAGCCACAACAACAGACTCAGCTTCTCTACGCTTCTGTACCGTTTTTTCCTCATCTTTAAAGCTACAATATGTAACTTTTATAGAATATACTTTTACATATTTGTTGAAACTGTTATGTCATTACAGTATAGTAGTACAGATAATCTGTGGGGGAAAAAAAAGCCTCTCAAAAAACCCAGTCTTCTCCCAGTGCTAACTAGAAACAACCAATCGAAGCCAGGAGGCGGGTCTTAGCGCTGTCAATCACCTTCTGTTTGGCACTACTTATCCTACCCTCACTTTCTCCCCTTGCTCTCTGCTACGCAGCAGCTAGCAGAGCCTGTCATGAGAGCTAAGGCAAGTTAACATGGCCACCAACGTCGGCACATAGATGGTTTTCCTGTTTTTTCTGTGATTAGAACGTTTAGCAGTGAGTTCATGATGTTGACTGACAGCGCTAAGACCCGCCTCCTGACTCTGATTGGTGGATTTTGGTTGGGAGCGTTGCATTTCAGATGGCAATAGTTGCACTGGCAGGAGATCGATCTTTAAACAGATTATCTGGCTCTTAAACTGTCACAACATGGTGACAGTTTCAATAAATATGTAAAAAAAATAAAAATAAAAAAAATTTTAATAAAAGTTACACACTGCAGCGCTAAGGGTCTAAAAATTTAAAGTGAAGCTCAGAAATAAAACAGATTTCTTCACATGACCCGTCTTAAAATGCAGGTTTGGCTCAGATGTGGGAGACTCCTCCTGTTTTCCAGATGTTCGTGTTTCTCTTCCGGTTTGGTGGGTTTTGTGTTTCTACCTGTCGGTTGGTCGGTGTAGCCGCGGTTTGGAGGTAGCTGTTCACCTGAGCGCCATCATGTGACGAAGAACCTAGTATCAGTGCGAGTTGGGCTGCTCCACTTTGAGGCCGACCAGCGACGGAGGCATCTGGCATCCAGCGGACAAGGAGCTGGGCGGAGAACCCCTGAGACTGGAGGAGGAAGAGGAGGAAGAGGAGGTGACGGCGGGCCGGATGAGCGGAGGAGGGGGGTGGTTGTGCGGTGCTCGGTTCTGGAGTGGCCTCGTCTGGAGAGGCGGCGGCTGGCGGAGGAGGCTCGGGGGGGCGGAGGGCGGGGCAGGGCGCAACAGAGGTGGGGGCTGGGAGAGAGAGGAGGGGGCGACGGAGGGAGGAGAGGAGGAGCTGCAGGGGTCTGGAGGGGAGTCCTCCATTTTCACCTGAGGAGGAGAGAAGAAGACGACGACGGTTTGGTTCAGGTGGAAAAGCTTCATCTCTGGAGTTTAGTTTAGTTAAACCAAACAAACACTCAGGTCCAAACAGGTTATTTAGGGTTCTGTCTTTATTTTTCTGTTCAAATTGTGACATTTTCATGTAAATTTGTTTAATGCTGCAATATTCTGCCTGAAACCGTCTCAGTGCTGCCCTCTTTGGTTGACCAGTGAATACTGCAGTTGAATTTCCTGGAGGTTTATAATGATGGCTTTTCTTCACACAGCGACGGTTCTCATTTAAAGCTGACACACGCCCCCTGGTGGCGAGTCAGGAGATGGAATAACGAACACCGATTAACAACGTCACTCAGCTTTACTAATGTTTGATTTGGACAGAGTGGAGTGGGTCTCCTCTGCTCTGACCATTGGTTACGATGCCAGAGGAAGCAGGAGAAGCTCACATTAGCTCTCAGAGTTTACCTCAGTGTTTGATAAGCCTGGTGGTCCAACAGGCTGAGCTTCATTTGTTCGTGACGGTAAAAACGGATTAAGCTAGGTTTATAGTTGAAGCATTGAACTGGGAGCAAGGGGGTGCATATCAATTGCGACCGACTGTTGGCTTCATAGGCTAGTATACGTTACTTAAAATAAAACATTTCAACATTTTCTTTCCTCCACCACTGTTCAAGTCTGTTGCAGCCTCCAACAAATTTAGTTTGGTTTTGAATTGCATCCAACCTTCCCATCAACTCTGATCAGCTTATCCCTGAGGTGAAACATCTTGAGGCATGTTGCACATTGTTCAAAAAGAAAACCGGTCATCAATCCATAGTAAACCTGCAGGATTTTATTGTATCTATAGATATTCATATACAAATTCTGGGCTGTTTTTAAGAAATCATTTAATTTTACTGTAAAACTTTTATCGCCACAGTTCAATTTTCAGTTTATCCTTTAAGTGGAAATCAAGTGTTTTGCTGTTTTTATAGTTCTTAGAGATTTAAACTTACTCAAACTGGTGATTAGAAATCATCTGACTAAAAGTAGAAATGTTTTCCATTAGTGAAGTCTTTCATAACCAAACAGATGCACTGTTTTACCAGAGCTTGCATGTTCATCCTGACCAGCTGTGATACAGCCCACAGCCTCACCTCCTCCTCCTCCCTGCCTCCTCCGTCGGTCGCCAGCTCCTCGCTGCTCCTGCGGGCGTCTTTCTGGTCCCGGCTGGTGGCCACCTGCTCGGCGGCCCACTCCCTCAGCACCTCGTCCAGGTTGAAGCGCCGCCGGTAGCTGACGAAGAACGAGCTCACCTGAGGAGGCGTCTTGGTGCCGATCACCTCGGCGATGGCTGTGAAGTCTTTACCGTAGCGACGGATGGCTGAAAAGGAGACGTCAGGTTAACGGATCAAGGAGGAGCTTCGTTTCCATCTACAGTTAACCTCGATGTGAGCACAGCTGCTTCAGACGTTCCTGTGGTTGGGAAATGGAGGGCAGCAAGTCTGCAGCTGCTAGGAGGGAACGAGCCTCACCTGTTGACCTTTATGCAGAACCTGAAGGCTTCATGAGTTTCCTCTGTTAACATGTCAGAAGTTTACTGTCTATCTACTATAATGTCAATAAACAAAATGTTCACTAAGACAGGCCATTTAAGAGTGAACAGTGGAGTAATCTTAGGATGTTTTCACACTCGATAGTCTGATAAATTTGGTTCGACCTGGTCCCAGAGTTGCAACATTTGTTATATTTTCAGCTGGTGCTGTTCACTCTAACAACCAAATTAATTGAAAAACCTGTTCCCTCTGCCGCCTGTGAGGGCGCTGCACCAAGAAACACTGAAGGAAACGACACAAAAACCTTTGAAGACGACATGAGCGCAACTTCCTTCTTCACTAAATGACAACAAAAATGGAGTGGCGTCAGTTTAGGATTTCTCTTCTGTTTTTAGCAAAAAACCACGAGCCATTTCTCCTGCTAGCACTAGACTAGAGTGTTTGTTTTGGTTGTGTTTACCCAGAATGCACTACTCTATAGTCCACTTCCTGCTTTTGGAGCAGTCTTCGGTTTGCTTAGCGTTCATATATGTATAGAAACCACAGCAGTTTCATGTTTCACCTCCGTGCTTCATAACTGCTTAAAAATAAACAACGGCACAAAGTGAAAACTGTGAATAATAACAGGTTGCGTCACCAATTTGACAGTGTTTCGGATAATTAAAACAAAAATCTGATCAATAATTATTGGTAACGACCGATGTGAAACGCATATATCATGATAGTGGAAATGTGTTTATAAATGAGTATAATTTGAAACCTGTAAGAATTAGATAAAATCTCCAATAAAACTAATCAGTGCAGGCAGATATCAGCAAAGTTGTTTTTTCACTCATTATCCCAATCATAAATCATTAAATGTGAAATACTGATACGAGATTCATCCCCACTACTTGTGTATGTAAACCTCTGACTAACTCCAAACCTGAGAGAAGTCGTGAGCCGCAGCAGCACAGACGGCTTCTGTGTGAAGAATATGAATGTGTTGACTGGCTGCAAGGACAGACAGCAGACTCTGTGGGAGAGTGAGATGACGCTTGGCTGCTACTCACCCTGCACGGCCAGCAGCTGCTCCTCTGTGGTCCAACGAGAGTTCATCTTCGGGGCAGGCTGAGGAGAAGAAGGAGGAGGAGACATTTTAGAGTCACTGAGCGAGGCGGCAGGAAGCAAATGGATCAAAACTAATCCAGCCTACATGATGGAAAATATACCTTGGAAGCAGACGAATAAACGGAGAACGTGAAGGAGAAAATGGTTAGGAGACAGATGGAGTTTTACCTCTGCTGGTCTGAAAATGTCGACACCTTCAGTCAGGCTCTGTTTCAAGCTGCTGTTGGTCTGTTTGATCGACTGAACCTGAGAAAAAATTAAACAAGACTATTAGGTTTGGTTTATTTAAAATCACAGCACTACCAAGTTTAAGGCAGCTTGAACCAAGTCGTCACAATTAATTTGGCCTTTTTTTCCCCTCCTCCTCCTCACTTCAGTTATTTTCTCTCCACGGACAAAAGGAGGAAATAAACAACTTGCTCCGAAGTTTCAGCATATCCACTGGTCTGACAGCTTCAACCGTTTTTTTCCAAGAGACTTTGGTGTGTCTTTGAGTGCTGTACATGACGCGAGCTATAATGCTAGGAAGTTTAAATGTGTATGGTTGATTTATAAATATATATATTTTTAGCCCAGGGAATAAAACAGACAAATTTAAACTACTGGCAGTTCACACAATCCATTAAATTAAAAATGCAAAGATGAGTTTTTAGTTTATTTAACAAAAACAAAACAAAAACCTTTTTTTGTTCTTTTATACAATCAAATATCGTTAAACATGAAAAAGTCGGATACCGGTCGGATTTGCGTTGCGTGAAAGTAGCCATGGAGACTCCAATTTAAATAAAGCTAACAGTGCTATTTGCTAATATCAGATGGCCGGCACAGCAGAAATGCAGAATATTTCTAGACAGGAGTAAAAAAAAGCATAAAATTCAACCCAACACTTTTTTTTGTTTTGGCTGAAATTTATCTTTTTTGTCTGAAATGTTGCTAAATATAGCAAGAAAATCACTGCGCTGTGGAGTGACTGGTTAACTGGAAACGTGCAGACATGACCTGGTGGGTCTATCAGTCAAACAGAGAAAAACAATAATTGATTTTTAGACCTTTGCTGAAGTAGATAAGATCAGGTTATAAGATTGGCTTCGCATGTATCGGCTGATCACCAATCTCCCAAAATTAAGAAAATCGGTGCACCCTTATTTTTTATATTTCTCTTTTTACCTCGCTGTAAATTTCAAATACAGCAGCACACTGAGGACACCAATGTCTTACTGCTGTCTGTGAACCTACCTGTCTCTTGAGCGACACCAGGTGTGTGTCCAGCTGACGTACGGACAGAACCCCGGCATCGTGGGAGGTGGACAGAGCCGTGATGTCGGTCTGGTCCAGGTGCATGCCTTTGGGCGGTCTGCGGCGAGCTCTGAGCGGATGGTGTCTGTACTGAGCCCCGATGCTCTCCTTCTTCACCGGGCCGGACCGGCTGGGCGGGGCTTTCTCTGCGTTGCTGCTGCTGTTCTGCTTTACGGCCTGAGAGCAGAGAGGAGGCGCCACCATGTTGTCGTTTTTGATCGCATCAGGTAGAAAGTGAATGACTCAAAGTTGAGATTTGTGGCGCTCACCTCTTTTTTTGCATCGACCTCTAAGTCGCTGTCTTCACCCGGCTCTCCTTCTTCAATCTCATCGTTACTGCATGAAAAAAAAAAAGAAACAGAAATAGATTAGACAAGTATTGGTCTGGACTGAAGCTCCGTCTCAATCCAGCCTCCTAATTAAATCTACAAATGGTGTCTTACACTCTCCACTTGTCAGCTGGAAGGGGCAGAAATAACGAGTCTGCCTCATTTACATTCATGAGAATTGTTTCCCAGGACGACGTACCCATCCGGTGTTATTTAACAAAGAAGTTCTGTAAATGCCACATCTCGTCTGGGATCGTCCTTCTCTCCTTTCACCTGCATTTATCAACAGAAGCGTTCTCACCTGTCATCTTTCTCTCTCTTGTTGATGAGCCTCCGGGCCTGTCGGTCCATGACGGAGGTTCTGGTTCTGGTCTTCTTCCAGCTGTAGTAATACTTCACTAAGCTGGAGATCAGCTTGTCTGGAAGCTACAGAACAAACCAATGTTAGCAGCTTAGCAAAGTCTCCATTACGCTTTAAACTTTTTCCAGATTTTGTCACACAACAACAAACCTTTTCCACCCAGTCAGTTTAGATGGACTGTCGTAACGTTTTTCACTTTTCTAATGGTCATATGATGGACAGAACGGAGCTTTGAGAAACGTTTAAATTTTATAACATGAACGGATGCAAACGGCATCATGGAGGAGCACTGTTGTGATTAGGTGTTGAAGGCAGAGTGTAGGAAAGAGGAGTTTCTTAAAGAGTCCAAGGCCAATTTCAAGGCGTCAAATTTCATTAACGTTATGTCTGATATACATATGGCATTTCAAGGCAACATAATTATTTTATTGAGCTACTATGTGGCTGGAAAATACATAAAACGGCCTCTTTAAGGTTTTTTTTTTGTGGAAAATGTTGAAAATTGTGAATCATTTTACTTCTACTTTACATAAAATCCCAACGAAATACATTAAAGTTTTTTGTTGTAATGTGACAAAAAGGTGAAAAGTTTCAGGCGATGCTTCTGCAGCATCCATCGACCCTCTGTTGTGTGTTTGCTGAAGTTTCGCACCATCTGCTGGATGCGGTGGAAGCTCTTGCCGTGGAAGCTGAAGGCCTGCTCAAACAGAACTTTGTCCTCGACCGTCCACTCGTCTGGAAACGGCGTGAAGTTGGCCAGGTCGGCCAGCGAGCGCTCCACGTCGTGTTTGTGCCATAACAACATCCCCAAAGCCTGATGGGAACCGAGAGCCCGGAAATCAGGAACAGAGAAAGGTCACCAGATGAGTTTTATTATCAGTAACATTCTGGTGTACATCATACCTGCTCCATGTTGTATCCATGTTTTTCTTTAGCCATTAGGATGTACTCATCCACTGCAATTAAATCAAATAATCAGAAAGAAAAAAACACTTCCATAGAAAGTTAAAGTTAAACCTTTAAACTAGAAGTTTTGGTTTATTTTGTCAAGTCTGTGGAGATGGAAGCAGCTTACACATGTTATCTGAGAGCTGAGTGTTGGGACACCAGACCAGCATGCTCCTCTGGTCCTTCTCATTGTAGCGGGCTGGACTGTCTGATGGTCAGAACAGAAACAACTTAATACGTTTCAAATTATTCCTTCAACATAATTTTCCTCATAAATTAAAACCAAACCTATACTCTTCACTTCAAGGCTAGAACTCATGTTTAATGGGGTTATTTGTTACAGACAATTTTTGAAACAATAAACAACCTTTTAAAAAACTTTATGGTTGAATCTGATTTCTTTCTTTGATAAGTGAAGGTGATGTCAGAAAACAAAACAATTTGAGGAACTGTTATAAAGTGCTTGTTTCTCCTCAAAATGTAAATGACAGAGCCAAATGCTAACCATCAGACACACATTCTACATCCACCAAATTATTTACAAAATCATACTGTTTTTTTAATTAATACAGATACAAAAAGTCTGATCAGTTTTTCTCTTGAGTTTATCTTTTTAATAGTTCAGAATCTATTAAAAAGATTCTGAACTTTTTAATAGATTCAGAATCTATTAAAAAGTTATAATAGATTGTTGGATTTACACTTTTGGAAAGTGTAAATCCAAAAGTTCACAATTAATTTAATTTTCCTCGGAGGGACGGACGGACGGATTTTCACAGATCTACGACTCAGATGGTGGAAAGGAGAATTCTGTTTTAAAGCACTAATTATTTTTCCATGCATGTTCTTCCCCTGCACTTCCACACCTGAAACATCTTTTGCCAAAATCCATATTTTTCAGGAGATTTCCAGACTGTATAAAAACCTGTCTGCAGCACAATGCATCACTTCATTTCCCTTAATTTAATCGACATTGGTGTTCTCTTTATTATTTAAAATGTAAATAAAACCAAATGTTTCAGTCCTTCATGTAGACGTGGCAAATTTGGCCATAGAGGCTCATTTTCATCTGCAGTCCCTGATGGTCCAGAAACAGACGAAAACAATAAATCCCATCACTGTTACATTAAAATCCTTCCCCATCCCTTCCACCACCTTCTCTCTCCGGCTTACCTGGTTTGAACTCTGGGATCTGGGCCTGGTAGTCTCCTCCAACTCTGATCATGCTGTCTGTGAATTAGAGAGACGACAGGAAGTTTACAGACAGGAAGTTTACAGGAATCAATGATGAGGCTCAGTTACTTTCAAACTGGGACATAAAGCATGAAACATAAATATAAATAATCTATAGTTTCTGTTGTCATGAAAGCATTTTCATCCATGCTACTAAGTAGAGCCGGGCAAAGTGATTTAAAAATAAACTCTCAGATTTTTTCAATTCCTGATCAGAATTTAATTGAGTTTTTTTCTTGCTTTATTTTTTAAAAAAGAAATTCAGGGTCAGGCTACAAAAAATGTTTAATTATGAGTATAAAGTTGTAATATTATCAGAATAAAAATCCACTCTTCCTCAAACCGGAAGAGTGGACAGCAAGCAGAGGACAGAGACGGTTCAGGAAGACACATTAGGCTTTCCTCAGGGACAGAAGATAAGAATGGAGGAGCTAGTGGGGATTGAAACAAGAGTAGCTGTATCACATGAGTAAAATAGATTGAAGAAGAGGAAACAGGCTGTAAAAAAAAAAATCTAGGAAATGTTACAAAATTAAAGAGATGTGTCTGATATAAAAGCTAAAACCAAATGAGTGAGTGGCAAGAGAAAAACAGAAGGAAAGATCCATTCAGGCAGTGGGTGACATGAGTGTGGGAAGATGCTGGGGGAGGGGACGCCTTGTAGCACTGCAGCAGTACGGCAAACTCCACCAGAACAGCTGGCGTCATCTGGGCCAGGAACATGCATTAAATCAACGGCAGAGAAGAAGAAGAACCGTTCAACAAGTGTCTACCATGAGCGTGCTCTTCATCGCTGCTTTCCTCCTCAGAGTGGGGCTGGCTGCTGCCGTTAGTGACGGTTTTGGCTCTGCTCCTGGACAGGACCCCGGCCCCAGAGCGCTCCATCACTGAGGGCATGACTGCAACACACACACACACACACATACAGAGTGGATCGGTTCTCCAACCCTGACATTTAAGGATTAGGTGGGATTATCCCAGCAATAAAACAAAGACTCAAAGTCGGGTTAAATGTAGGAGTTGACAGCTTTTTAAACTTGAAATCCTTGAAAATCACAACATTCTTATAAAACAGAACAGGTGCTACATTTTTCCACATTTTCTCCCACTAAGAACCCAAACTTCAATGTGTTTTATGAGAGTTTTATGCGTTTGACTGATCTGACTAACTATTGTCCTGCTGACAGGTTGTGTCTCTGCAGCTCCTCCAGAGTGACCATGGGCCCTTTACCTGAGTCTCTGATTAACGCTCTCCTTGCTCGGTCTGTCAGGTAAGATGGTGTTTAGGAAAATTCTTTTTCATTTTGATAAAGGGAGGCCGTGTTTTGTTACGTCTGCAGTTGTGCTAGACTTTGTCCATTTTCAGGTGACGGATTAAGGTTGGGATGTTGTTTTATGACCTAACTGCTTTAAACTTCTCCCTGCTGTCTTCATGATGCTGTTTTTTTCACTAATGTTCTCTAACAAATCTCTGTGGCTTTCAGAAAACAGATGGATTTATATTAAGACTAAATTACAGATTTAGACTATTTACTAATTACGTGTCTTGTGAAGGCAGTTCCTCACACTGGATTTTATTTATAATCATGCACTATTTTGTGTTGTTCCATCACATAAAATCCCAATAAAATCCATTGAAGTTTGTTACTGTAATGCAGTGCTTCTCAATTCCAGTCCTCAGGCCCCTCTGCTCTGCATGTTTTAGATGTACCTCTATTCCAGAGCAGCTGATTCAAAAGTTTGCATGACCATCAAGTGCTGCAGAAGCCTGTTAATAACCCACATATTCAGTCCAGGTGTGTGGCAGAAGGGAAACACCTAAAACATGCAGGGCAGGGGGGCGTGAGGACCGGAATTGAGAAACATTGCTGTAATGTGAGAAAAGTGACAAGAACATCTTTAAATTATCTGGCTTGCTGACAAAACTCAACTCATGATATGTTATTGCTTAGTCTGTAAAATTGTATTACGAACTGTACAAATTTTCCCAAAGAAATTGCTTTTCCTCTTTTCAATGATGATCTCTTTTCATCACATGACCTGCTTTGTGCAAGGAAACTCAGAGGGCAGCTGAAAAACTACTTAGTAAAATTAAAATGATGTTTAAATCAAAGCAGGAGAACAACTGTCGCCCATTACATTTTGCCAGATTTGATTAAAGGAACTAAACTGAAATATCTAATAAGCCATTAGCTTATTAGATATTAGCTTACACTCTGCAGCAGCTTACACTCGGCTTTTTCTTATCAGCATAAAAGAAAAATGTTAAGAAAAACGAGTTTATTCAACACTGTAGATGTGGATCCAAAACAGCCATCTTTACAGTCTGACGGAGGGCTACAGTGAGACTATAGTGTCCAGAATGTTACTTGTGAATAAGCTAGGTGAAATGTAACGCTAACTAAATGCATAATTATTTTACTGAGTTTAAACGCTACCAGGTTTTCAAGACCATGATTCCTGATCTTAAATTATTTAGATTGGCAGACAGAAGTCTGCCAAAAATAGTGATTGAAATATTCCTAATATCTACTCCTCAATGCATCTCTATATTATCTTTGTTTTCATAGATATGTTATGTACATTACAATAAATTACATTAAATTATTTTTAAGAACTAACACAGCTTCTGTCACTGCTGATATGAGTTGGTGAACTTACTAATTATTAGAAAAGTCAAGATAATCAACATTTATTGCATGTTTTTACATAAGCATTAATACAAACATTTAGGAGGTGGAGATTTGGGACTAAATCTGTTGTAAAATATGACATTTTATTAATGTTTTAAGAAAAGGTGACTTAAGCAGGAGTATGGGCTTGGGACACATTCTGTGTTGAGCAATGACAGCCATTAAAGACTTTCAGCTTTATGCCTCCTTAGCTTGTCCAATTCAGGCCAGAATGTGCTTTTGTAAACAATACTTCCAGAATTTGCTTTTATTTAATTAAATCCGTTCTTTCTTCCATCGACCCAACAAATATTCGCCACTTTACTGTCTGCAAACGTAAACATGAAAAGTTATTGATATTCTCTGGTGATTAACAACAGGGAGGGACATCATGAAATTCTGCACTCATTTTTCCTCTGAGCATTAATGTGTCAGAATGCTTAATATAAACCGCACATTTCAAAAGCAAAATCTAGCAGCTCTGTCAGAATAATCAGCTGCGGACCTGTGAGGTTTAGTTTTGTGATGACTCTTGCATGTAGGTCATTTTGAGCTGCACAACGGAAACCTGCGCCACCACTTCATTGGGTAGCCTCTCTAGCAGAATCATGAGCAGCTTTTCCTGGAACATTTTCTGGTCTTCCAGACAACTTCACATGAAACATTTCTGCTAACAGCCATTCACCTTAAGGAGAAAATGTTTAGTGAAACATTTTCCCCTTATACTCCTGTTAAGGTTAAGATTATTGTAATTGTTGAAGGAAGCATTATCATAGTGACTAGTCTCATTAGAAATATTCCTAATGTCCCAACTAAACTAATTTGTGTTAACCAGAATTATTGTTATCACCAAGTTTTTGAATGAATACCTTAGGGAACACAAAACTCCTTTTCCTTAAAGTGTCTCAAATCATCCTAGACCTTTTAATGGAAATGATGGGATTAGTTCATGCGACTGTTTCTCTGAGTTCTAGTATTCAACTAAATGCACACTGATGACGAGCATTAACCTTTAAGATTGAGTTGCAAACCCAAACAACCCCCTTGGGCGTCATTTGGTCTTTAGCCAAAATTCATTCTCAGCAAAATCACCAGGCTGCACTCCAAGCAGTTTCTAAAAAATAGATACAACAGAAACATTTCAGTTTCTATAATCTAATTTATAGTTCTCTTTTTTAGTCTAATCAGGACAGGTGTTTCACTGACATACAGTCACTCTTCAAAATAGGAAAAACAAGAGAACGTGTGCACCGATATAAAAACATATACCAAAAGCCAATATTTATACTGCTGTTACGGCCAGTAACCGATATTTACCAATATAACATTTATTTCCCGAACCCTGTTGACGCGTAAACGCAATCACAGTAACTACATTTCTTCTCTGCTTCAGCTAAAACATCCCATAATCCTGCGCTGCATCGTAGGTGCCTCCCTATCTGGGCCGATATCAACACTGGTTGTTAATATTGGCCCAGTTTTACTTACTTGGACCAATACAGATAAGTAAAAAAATTACTAACATTGACCAATAATGATGCTGATGTTGATATACATCATGCATCCCTAACTCAAGGTGCATGGTAGTTGTTCTACACCAGCCATAAAATGGATACATTTGCCTAGATTTGATCAGTCAAAGCAGTAATTAAACATTTATAAACAACTGCATCAGGCTAGATAAGGATGACAAGAAAAGAAACAAAAACAATAAAAAATTTAAAGTTATTTTGTGTTTTGCAAATTCAAGAGCAGTAGCCTAGTAATTCCAGTTAATATCAGTTTACTGGTTAAATTTACCAGTAAAATTTATACATGGTTAAATTTTCAAGCAGTTGTGCTTGAAAAATTATCAAAACATTTTGTATACTTAAATTAGGATGAAACAACTAAAGTGCAAAAAATGTATATGTATTTTAATTGTTTTTTGTTTTTTTTTATGTTTGCATTTTTTAAGACTTTATAGTTCTTGTTAAGGTTTTGTTAATAATGTCTTCCAATAACGCATAATTACCTAGTGATATATTCAAATTCCCTGTCAACTTTAAACATTTGTTAACTAAAAACACTGGACGACTACCCTAGCACCCCCAGCACCAGGCTTAGCTAGTTTTCTGGGGAAAACCCAGAGATTATCATAAATATTTTAGATTTCCACTTCCTTTTAGTGGCTTAATATGCAGTGGACCAATAAAGTGAGTTTAACTCCAGTTTTTCCGTCTTTCTATCCATTGTTTACACATGTTTGTCCTTGCAGGGTCACAAGGAGCTGGATCCCATTTCCACTGGTTAATGGTTGCCAGTGCATCACAAGGTAATTCAAGTTCAATTTAAAAAGATTTTAAGTACTTAAATATCTTATGGTTGTTAAATCTCTGCATTTCATAATTCTAGACCAAATATTCTAAAATTAAACATTTTTACAACATTTTAAACTCACCAAAAGCCAAGCAAGTCGGTAAAATCTATCGCAAAAGAAACATAAAACCAACAGCATCTGAGATGTGAGTGGGGGAATATTGCATCAGCCTCTTTAATCAGAGCATTTAAATGTAATTTAAGCAGCTTTAAATTAGAGCGTTTTATTCAGAGGACGCAGACCCACACAGTCCGGCCGGCTTCTCACTATTAATATCAGATTATAACCATCATCATATACAGTCCCCCCCATAAACGCCTGAACTTTCCCAGTCCTCATCCTCCCATCAGATACTTCATCATCCTCAGTTTCCCAACCAGAACAAAGCAAGAGGACGCAAAGACTCCCTAGATTAACCCCACATCTTTCATTCAACACGTTTAATTTGACCAGTTTATACATCTGCAGCCGGATGAGCTTTCCAATCCGAGAGATTACGATCACACCAACCAGCAGCTACAGGCAGACAATGCAAGAGGCTCTCTGGAGGTCTTTTGTCTGTCGCTGCTCCCTGAGCCCCCCTCCCTCCCAAAGACAACAGCAGCTGCCCCATCCAACTTCACCGGACAGAAATCACTCACATCAACATTCATAAATAAACTACTGCTGCTACAATAAACATTTTGACACCCATTAAGCGGGCAAAACAAGCATTAATATCGCTCTGGTTTTACTTTTATGGACTTTTCAACGCAATAGCCTTGAATATGGGTATTCTCGATCAATATAAACAAGCCAAAACACCTAAAACTAAACTATATAATCTCCATTTATTATTAAAAATGACAAAAATACATACATCTAAACAAATACATACATAAGATTATGCTTTAAGAACTTTTAAATCAGAATCTTTATATATTCAGACAGGAATTACAGCTAAACACAACAAAACATGTTTAAAAAAAATAGTACTTTTGAGCACAAATGATGTTTTATTTACGTTATCCATAACTTCAGAATCCTACAAATAAGGCTTATTAATAAAGCTCTCATTGGTCTTCAAGACCTACTCCAGATTACATCTGGCAAAGTTCACACCATGGCTATGGCCAGTTTAATTTTTTAAAAATAATTTCAAGCTAAGTCTCAAATATTTCTAAACCATTTCCATACTACGCATATAAATGTATGTATATGTAGTGTCCAATATATAAATAAACACTTCAGCAGATTTTCAGAGCAGTCACCATCAGTGTGTCAGACTTTAAGGTCCTTTTGTTTCCCCCCCATGCGAAGGTTACAACTTACAACTTCCACTTTTTCAGCTCTATTTCCCCCCCTAACTGCTTCAGAACCTAACGCTCAGAATAGAAACAGTCTCAACGGTCGGAGTAATTACCACAAACCGAACGATAAAAATATATATATATACATATTAATATCTTAAAAATTAGGCGACACAAACCGCCCTCCCTCCTCACAAAGTGCAGTTGGAAGTCCTCCCCACTTTGCTCGTCGGGATGCTAGCGCTAGCCGCCTAGCTCGCTCGCGGGGCCGGCTCGTAACCCCCCCTTGCGTTACATTTGTAACGTCGGGTAGTTGGAAGTCGAGGTTACAGTCACACACTCTTACCTGCGTTTCGCTTCTCCTCCGCTTCCCCTCCGGCACTCCGAAACAACAAAACTTGTCCGGGAACCCCCGTCCGCGGAAACCAATCCTCTTCAAAGTTGCGAAAGGACGGCAGTTAGAGCATCTACAACGGCTTAATTTGTGCCTAATTGATGAGCGCGGAGAAGCGCAGGGATAGATGGAAGCAGCCGTGAGTGAGCGTGGGACGGACAACATCCGCATAAAAGTGAGGTGGACATCCGCTCCGCCTCTCCCTGTTAACCGTTGGGATTGACTGAAAATAGTCCTCTGAAACTATTAAACTGAGATTTCTCTCAACTGTAAATTGTATCAAAAATATAAGGGCGCACAGTGTTTCACTCATCTATTTAAAAAAAAAAAAAACCTTACTGAAAGGAATATTTTTTTAAACAAGCAGCAACCCACTTCCCTCTAGTATTTTTATATAGTCAGTATAACAACGCGACATCTCATATGAGTATAGTTTAGCAAAGCAATAATTAAATTAAAGTTCTATCTGCCATCCATCAGATTCCCATGATTTAGGGTCTACTTGCCAGTGTGCTGGCGGAGTGATTCGTCAGCTGTGCATCTCTGTGCAGAGGCAGGCTGTCCAGACTTGCACTGGTGTATGCTTGTTGGAAGAAAGGGTGAGAGTGCTGGATACAACTGTATGGAGGCCAGGAAGTGCCAGTATTTAAAATAATAAAGGAAAATCAGTTGAAATTGGATTTATGGCTCTTTTTAGTGCTAGAATTGCATTCCTAATGAACGCACCATGTTGCAACATCTCTGTTATGCTCCAGCATTGAACATAACAGTCTTATTTTGCTGTTTTTGGTTGAGGCAATACATGTTTTACAACTATTCCCTGTGGTTTTTGATGATGTGCACCTGGAGGGATTTTTTTTTTCGTACCTTTTAAACTTTTGGACAGTTGTTATGATGCGTCACAATGGCAACAAGGTTTTACAACAGGTTTTACACCTGTTAGCATCTCAACAGCTAAAATCATACCTGAACTACAAATCCAAATCTCAGAGGAGTTGAAAAGGAGGCTGTATGGATACATAGTAGAACCAAAGAACAGAGATTTCTAACCATACGGCCAGAAAGAGATTTAACGAGGTGTGGCAAAAGCAAATGTGGATGAGCAGTGCTTGCCAACAACAGATGGACATTTTACCAGCTCTCATGTCTGGATATTGAGCTGTTAGCATATTATAGTACTTAGTTTGTACTTGATGTATGTACATTAAACAGTAAAAAATAGAAATGCTAAATCAGAAATCACAACTTGGATTATGTATAAATAAATTTTTTTTGCATGAGATAACATAGGGCAAATGTCTTTGTTAACAAATGTATAGCCTGCTTACGATGCCACCCTCCTGGCTGACTCTACACCGAAATCAGAAAATAAAAGACTCACCTTAGAAATTAAATTGGTTTTAGAAATAAAACAAGTGTTTGTGAGCAGTATTCTCGCTTTATGTATTTTCCATTTTCTATTCAAGTCAGTCAAGGATTTGAATACTTACTTATTTAGTATGACAACTGAAAGTAAATCTGTCAGCAAGTAATGCAAAACTATGTCAATTTAACCTAATACTAGGAAACAGAATCTCAGGAACAGAAGTCAACACACAATTTTATGTAAAGCTAGAGTTTTGAAGATGCAGGAGGGACAGGGAAGCTTTTTAGAGTGGATAGGAAGATGTATGAAACTAAATATGGCACAATCCTGGAAGAAAAGCTGTTACAGGCTGAAGAAGACTCAAAACTGGGGTGAAGGTTCACATTCCAGTAGGAAAACAACCAAAAAGATACATCCAGAGGTTTGTGTCAAAGGATATTCATCTAGTAGAATGGCCTAGTCAAAGTCCAGATCTATATCGAATTGAGAATTTGTGGTAAGACTTGAAAATTTATGTTCACAGACTCTTTCCATCCAGTCTGACCAGGGCCGAATTGTTTTACAAAGAGGAATGAGTAGTAACTATTTTTGAGTTCTTTCACATAAAATTCAATAAAATATAATGAAGGTTGGGGTTATAATGTGACAAAATGTTAGTGGGGTGTGAATACTTTTGCAGAGTGCTGCACATTTGTATGATTTTAAAGAATCTTTTAACAATGAGTTCAGTTCAGTTCAGTTTAATTGATATAGCTTAAGGGTTCTTTGTTAAATGTTGTTCAGTAGCTCACCGCCATCTTTATTTCTACACTTGGCACGTTCATGGCTCCATACTGCTGTGAGTGTGCGTGAGTGTGTGTGTATGTGTACGAGTGAGAGAGAAAGAGAGAGAGAGAGAGAGACAGTGTCCCCAGAAGCATGCATGACTTTGTGCTTGAACTTGCTGTGACTCAGTTGCACAGACTCAGACGACTCCATTTTATTATTCTTTTCATTTAAAATGTCAAAAGCTTAAGACGAGTCCCGGCCTCGTGTCTGCAGACATTTCATTGCATCTGTGTGTGCATCTGTACATGCACAGGTAGATGTGTGTGTGTGGGGGGTGGGGGGTGAGAGAGAGAGCGAGAGAGAGAGAGAGCAGAATATAGAGTGTTTTTATGGACAGCTGTTGCAACAACCTGCTGTGACCCTCACAAGGGTTACTTGTTGACATGCAGCAGACTGTTACAGAGTCCTCCACCTCCTCTTCCTCCTCCTCTTCCTCATCCCAGCTCACCACCATCTCCTCCATGATCTTCCTTGTTTTCCACCCCTCCCTCATCTTCCTCCTCTTCCTCCTCCTCAGTGCTCCTGCTTCCTCCTTGATTCGATTGATTCACCTTCCAGTTTCGTCAGTCTTTTTGCTTCTGTAACTTTCCCTCTTCCTCCTCTCCTCCATGCCCTAATTCCTCTCATCCTCCTCCTTTTTCATCTGTTCCTTCGCCTTCATAACCTCTCCTCTTTTCATGTCCCTACCCTCCTCCTTCTCCAAATCTTCCTCCTCTTCTTCTTGTGTCTTTCCTGCTCTCATCATCTCACTCTTCTACGTTCTCCTCTTTCCTTGCAGTTTAAACAGTGTGTGTTTGTGTGGTGTGCGTACGTGCGAATTCTTCCCTTCCCCTCCCCCAACCAGTTTCGCCTCGCTCACTTCCACCACTTCACCACCCCTTCTCCTCCACCCACCTCTTACCCCACCCATCCCCTCCCCTGCTCCTCTTCCTCCCTCTTCAGTCTCATTTTCACCCTTTGCACCTTCTCTCCTCTCCTCCTTGTCTCCCTTCTCATTAGTCCACCGTCTCTCCGGTCCCTAACATATCTTCACTAATGAACAACTGTTATATATCTCCCTCTCACCACCCTCTTAGCTCCCTCCTTTCATCCACCACTCTTCCTCCTCCTCTTCATCCTCTCTTGTAGCTCGATGTTCCGCCCATCCTCTCTTTTCCACCACCTCCTTAGCTCTCCACCTGCCTCCTTCCTTCTTCTCGCCTGTCTGTTAGTCTGCTCCTCGTCTGTTTTCCTTTGCATTCCTCTCCACATTTTTACACAACTCATCCCTCTATCCATCCATCCATCCATCCTAGAATCAGACTGAACAGGAAAAAACTCTTCCTGTTGTCATGAAATCCTAAAATGAAGAGAGCTCTTGGAACATAAATTCAGGACACAGACTAATGGTCATTAGCTTCACAGAATAGCTTCCTGCTCGGCTTTACAATGACAGAATTTGGAGGAATATTTTCATGTTTTGGCCTTACAGGGGTTTCTGTTGGGTCACTATAACCAGGTTTACCAATCACCCTTTGATCCTCCTCCATTATGGTTGCCGAGTAGCGTAACTAGGCCTCTCAAGCAAAATTTTTTGTCTTTTTGTTTTGTTTTTTAAAATAACACTGCCAGCTATTTCAATAAAATGTGACCAGAATATGAGTTTAAGTAAATAATCATTTAAACTGTCATTTTTTAACAAAAATAGTATCACAAATCGATCAGTTTGATAACAAACTTTAATTAAAAAGGGACACAGTACAACTGAAACATAAACTGGGATGCTGGGTTAAACCTAAAGGCGTAACGTCGCATCATGCTAGTGTGTATGTCTCGTTCTTATGACATTTTTCTGTCCCCCAATCAATGGACTGTGTTGTGTGACGCCAGTAACTCCTCCCTAACTGTACCTTTGTCCTATGGATCTACAACTGAAGGAGATCGTACACGAAATAGATAAAATAACTTACCAACCTGTACCAACCCGTGATGTACTGCTCTGGAGAAACAAAGCAAAGCAAACCTCTGAAGTCTTCATGAAACATGTACATTTACACTGATAGTAAATCACACACGGTTGGACTTTGAGTGATGTCTCAGAGCATTTTGGCTCCACTGGATTTTAAACACTTTTTGTGTTTTTATATGTGAAAAATGTCTCCTTTCAGTTCACAGTGGCTCTGCTGCATAAAATCCTAGAAAAACACACTGAAGTCTGAGTGCAACATGACCAAATGTATGAATAGTTTTGCAAGACACAGCAAATTAAACATAATTGACCAGAATTGATTTAAGGTTTCAGTCCTGAGGGCAGATATCTTCTTATGAAGCACACTGTAGGCTTGCAGACGCCCAGTCTAGGCAATTCAGAGCTCATTCCCATCTTCATCCACTCTGCTCTGGACCTCTCCACACTGCACTGCTGATTCTTTCACTCATCCTCCCCCCTGTTTCCAGCCTTCCTCATCCAGCTGAGTGTCTGTAGTTACAGGTATAACAGTATATGTGTGGGTGGAGGTGGTCAGGGGTCTTTATTGCATTTTATTCTCCTCCCCTGCGCCGCTGTGCTTACTGACAGAGACAAGAACATCTGAGCAGAAACTATCTGGCCTCTCCTGCTGCAGCATGCAATAATAGAAAAGGCTTGTTGCAATGAACACTAGGCCTCACTTTCAAATGGGCTTCACTGCGCCCCCTACTGACGATTGGGAAAAAAGGTGTTTCTGTGAACAGCCAAGAGACAGATTCCCTGAGGACAAAAGACTGTAGGCGGGGTTTGGAGACAAGGCCATCTGCCTGCTGTGGAGATCTGCTGCTAGTGCTCTGAGATTCACAGAAACCCCTACACAAAGTCTTTATTTAGATATTTCTAGAGCTAGATGATCATCCAATGTCATGTGACTAAAATACGTGTTTATACCCCATGGTGAGGCACAAAATCAATGTTGTTCAATCAATGCCGATTGGATGTTTTAACCAGAGGTGAATAATTTGGGAGTTCTTCAAGTCTTCCAGTATACATAGAAATATCCAGATAGAACATTTCTTAATTTAACTTAAGCCTTTAACTTGTTGAAGTGATAAGTATAAGCCATGCACCTTTTCCTCCAGTGGAGTTCTGTGGCTCCTTGTCCATGTTCTTAAAAATCTTTAAAAAACAGAAGCGGTGTCAAACACCTTTTTGTATAATTTTAGTGCATGCTTGTGCAGCAATCTGCTTTGTCATCACTATTTTAAAGATAATCATAAATAGCTTAAGGGTTGCTAATCAAAGGTCAACCAGGTTCTCCCAGATCATCCAAATAAAAATGGTGGAAATAGTTTCTGCTCTGTGGGGCAGAAACTTTTGCTTGAATTAGCATTATTTTAAAGATAGAAAAATATAAATGCAAAGAAAAACATAAATCTATAATCTTATCATAATTACATCTCATTTTATTAGTAAAATGCTTTTCAAGGCACTCAAAGTACAGCAAAAAAGATTAAAAATAACAGAAGTAGTAACAACAAATCATATCTTTTATGACCTTTATACTTTAAAGTTATGATGGCACTAAGCTACATTTTTGCTCCAAGCTCCACTCAAACATTATTATTATTATTATTATTATTATTATTATTATTATTATTATTATTATTATTATTATTATTATTATTATTATTAT